>PVKC010045602.1:0-11376 GCA_004027635.1 Crocidura indochinensis | reverse complement strand
CCCCATGGGTTTTCTGTGTGTGTGTGTGTGTGTGTGTGTGTGTGTGTGTGTGTGTGTGTGCGCGCGCGCATGCCTTGTTTTGTTTTTTATTTCAGCACCGTGGTTATTGTATGGTTGGTGTCTTTATTGCTGTGGTGATTTTCAAGTTTTTTGTTTGATTTTTTAAAATTTTATTTAGTATTGTTAGTAAGACCAGACAGATGTATGAACATTAAGTAGAAATAAAAATATGATCAGATTTAAACACCAAATCCAAAGTCAATGACAACAAAATCGACACATAATCTACAATATGCTAGACACAGAGGGAACCACCAATACAAGCAACTGGGAGTGTAGGGTAGGGGATGTGGGATGCATGCTGGAAACAGGGGTGAAGGGAGGACAACATTGGTGGTGGGAATGCCCCTGATTCAATGTCACTATGTACCTAAAAAATTACTGTGAAAGATTTGTATTCCCCTTTAGTCAAAATAAAAATTTAAAAAATTATAGAAAAAATTAGTAATACCCTCTTAGCACATACTATGTTTTATTAGAATGGTGCAAAAGAATCCCAATGTTAATACAAAAAAATTATGTCCTCAGAATAAACCAACTACAGCAACATAATTTCTGGTCTGTGAGATTAATCCTGCCCAATTGAGCAGAAACAATTATAAAGTTAGTCAATTTCCTAAGAAATTTCACTATAGATACCCCTCAAATGATTCTTAAGTAAAGAATTAAAAGTAATTATTTTGACCTTTTTATTTCAAACTACAAAATTGAGAATGGGGGTAGAATGGAATGGGTGTAGCGCAGAGAGGAGAGTGTTGCCCTGCATTTGGCAGGCCAGGGTTCAATTCCTGGCACACCATGTGGTCCCTTGAGATCATTAGGAGTGATCTCTGAGCACAGAGTCAGGAGTCAGCCTTAGAGCAACTGGGGGGTTTGTCCCCCAAACCAAACCAAACCAAACAAAAATAAACTAGAAAAAAGAATTGATTTCTTCTGCATATTCATTCAAAGCTAAATAAGGCAACTTTTGTCTGACTTATGTTCCTTAAAGTACTAGGCCAAGTGAACATTGTGAATAGGTTAAAAAAAAAGGAGTCCAAAGAGATAGTTTAGTAAGTAGAGTATTTGCCATGCATGCCATCCTATATGGTCCTCAGAGCCAAAGCACAGAGTCAGATGAAAGACCTGAACACTGCTGGATATAACCCCCAAATCAAACAATTAAAAAAATTAAAATAGGGACCAGAGAAATAGCACAGTGGTAAGGCTTTTGCCTTGCACACAGCTGATTCAGGACTGATGGTGGTTAGAATCTCGGCATCCCATATGGCCCCCCGTGCCTGTCAGGAGCAGTTTCTGAGTGCAGAGCCAGGAGTGACCCAAAAGCCAAAATAAAATAAAATAAAATCTGGTCGTCATTTTTCCTCTTCATTTTTCTCAGAGACCATAGTTATACATTTAATCTGCATCAGTTGCTTCTAGTACAGCTCGTTGTTTAAAAATTTAATTTTACTGTAGTTTAGGTACAATTTTACAATAGTGTTAAAGTATATAGTTTTAATGATATACAAAGTATATGGTATCTTTCCACCACCACCAAAGTGCCCACAACCTTCCCTCTTTGTAATTATGTTACCTCTAATCCATAAGGTCTTGTCATCATCCCTTAGTAATTGGTTTTGTATTCCAGGGACAAGGATTTGTCATTGTTTGAGCGTATCTATTCTTTTTATAGTTTCAATAGCAATATCCTATAGATAAATAAGATCATCCAATATATATGTATATATGTGCATGTATGTATATGTATATATGCATGTATGTATAATTTATACATTCATAGAACTGTGTCAGTTCTATGTCTGAGATCTAGGGTTCAGGGTTGGCCTGTCACTGTCTAATCACATGGAGTCTAAATTAGTAGTTTTAAAATACTTACCAAGAATTAAAACTACTTTTTGGGAGGCAGATTGGGCCACACCGAGTGGCACTCAAGATCTATTCCTGACTCTGCGCTCAAAAATTGCTCCTGGCAGGCATATGGGATACAGGGGATGGAATCCATATGAACCTGGGGTCAGCCATGTGCAAGGCAAGCACTATACCCACTGTGTTTTCACTCTGACTCCCAAGAACTAAAACTACATAACAATGGAAAGTTTTTATTCTTTGTGAATTTTAAGTTTACTTTTTTATTTACTGGGAAATATATGAAAGGTTCCTTTTGATTCTAAGAGTATAATAGAAAACTAGCATTTTCTGGGCCAGATCAATAGCTCAGCGGTAGGTAGGCAGATACGGTGTTTACCTTGTACTTGGCCTTTCTATGACGGACCCTGGTTTGATCCCCAGCGTTCCATAAGGTTCCTTGAGCCTACCAGGAGAGATTTCTGAGCGCAGAGCCAGGAATAACCCCCGCGTGCCGCTAGGTGTGGCCCAACCCCTCCTTCCCATAGAACCTAGCATTTTCTAAATCTATTTAATAAGTACTTGGCTATTTCTAAATGCATGACCATTATTATTTTAAAAGCAACTGTTGAACAATAGTTGGGGAAATATTCATATGAAAGTGGAATCCTGGTAAAAATCATTTGGAGAAAGTGAAATACTACGTCAGATGCCAAAAACGTAGAAAGTCTTTTTGTTGTGTGCCAATCAAGAGGTTTTTAATAGCCTCCTCCATCCGTCCCATGCACTTCCTCCTTTTGACCACCAGATGGCAGACTTCACTGCAAATTTGAATTCCTTCCCCAGCCGCACTTTACGCGTTCTATATTTTTATTTGCCAACGTTCGCTCTTCCAAAAGCATTCCCTTCCCAGTTCTAACACATGGTTTAGAAACTTGCCCTAAACTATGAATTTGTAGATATTGGTTTTAGCTGTTTCGGGAGCACATTTACAATTTCCTCCTGGTTCAGTTTTCCCTGGTGAGTTCTGTATTTATTTTGAGATAACTATTTCCATTTTTACTATACATAGATAACACATCTTTCTTGTAACATAAAAATTAAGTATAGATAAACTAAAGAATTTGGAACTTTATCTAAATCAAGATATATAAATATAAAAATAAAAAATTTAAGAATTGTAAAATGCCATTTCTTTTACAAAAATTCAGATGGGAAATACTAAGTATTATATTTTTAATGTATGATTTATCACAAAGGTGTTATGATCTCACAAATATGTATGTTAAAATTTATAATTTTCTCATTAGTATTTTTAATTTAACATAATTTTACTAGCAACCCTTCCATATCAGAGTACTAATGTTTTAATTTTGTTTTACGATGACTAAAAGTTCTAATACAAGATAGAATAAAAATTGATCCTTTCACTGAATTATATGTAAGCTTGTGCATACTGAATTATTTATTGTAAGAAAGCTTATTCTGATTTTTTAATTTTTTAATTATACATAATACCTAAAATATTGAAGTAGAAATATAGCATAAGAGGAAATATGTAAAAGTAATTTTGAAACTTTAGAATTATAGTTTTGATGGTTATTAAGATATTAATATTTGTAAGCTTTAGCAATATGATTCAATAGGACACATAACCTATATAATTTCACAAACTGGAATAAGAAAAACCAGGAGATATTACAGTCTGTTTCATTCATTAAAAATTAGTTTTTAAATCCAGAGATAATAAGCATCAAATAGATGAGTAAATGGGAAAGGACACACAGGCCAAAAGAAATGTCACAATTGTTTAAACTTTTGTCTTGCCATTTAGAACAGTAAGTTATAAAGTTACTCAGGAGTTGGCCACAGTGAATTGATGAAAGACAATTATCTGAAAGCAAAAGAAAATATAGAACAGCAAAAGGATTCTGCATGAAAGAGCACTCCAACTATCATATTTTAACCTAAGCCTTTCTTGACGCTGCTTCCTGGTAGTGGATGAAAAATAATGACATTAGTGTTTCTATCCTTGATCTGTTAAAACTTTACATTCTATTGTTTTTTCCCAACTGAAAAAATATCTAAATTCCAAGAATGCCTAAATTCTGCTTTTGGGGGGTAATTATCCCTCCAATACTTTTTTAAAAAGTGTTACTAAGAATATAAATACTGTTACTTTTTATCCTTAATCTTGTCATCTCACATTCATCACAATATAGCCTTTTCATAAAACAGGCTTTGGAGACCTCTTTGTAGCATAAACTAGACATTTATCAATGTTTTTATCTATAAAGCTGCTATTCTAGTTGCTCCCCCTTAAAAAAAAACCTCATTTAGTTTGACCTCTTGTAATGAATATTCCTTATATGTGAATAAAACTTTGATTTCACTTGATAGTAAGTACTTAATCCTCATTATTGAGACGGTGCTGAAACCTTAAATACTTGTCAAAAATTCATTGTATAATCCTGGGCTTGGGGTGGCATTTGGTGATTTAAGCTTGCAATAATCGATTCATTCCATACTTAAAACCTACTGATCTCATTACAATAATGGGAAGGCACTTTAGCTATTGCAATTTAGACTTATATCAAAGGGAGAAAGAAAAGAAAGTAAAGGAAAAGAAAAGAAAAAATAAAGAAAAAAGAAAGAGAATGAAAAAGAAAGGAAAGAAAGAAAGAGAATGAAAAAGAAAGGAAAGAAAAAGAGAAGAAAGAAAAGAGTAAAGAAAGAGGAAGAAAAAGGAAGGAAGGAGAAAGGAAGGAAGGAAAAAAAGAAAGTGACATCCTTTCCTCTTTTGAGTCTAGATACATGAAAGAATTAGGTCATAGTATGCATTGAAATAAAATCTTGGTACTGGCCAAAGTTGCCCGAAAATCTAAAATAATGAAACATATTTCATGTGCTCAATACTTACAGAGGGGAGTATGACAATATTAGCAACTTTGTTATCTTTATGGACCAAATTTTCCCCCATAACACTTTTACAATATTTGCATGACCAAACTTACTTTGAGTTGTAAAGTCTAGCATTCAAATCAGTGGCTATAGAAAGCATTAGCTTGAAGAACCCGAGATCTGAAATGTGGCATTTTAAAGGCACCGTCTGTATATCATGGGCAGGCTGATATATCTTTAAAGATAGATGCTGTGTCTAATTCCATGTACTCATATATGAAAACAAATGTAAATGTTGTATGGAGTCAATTGATCACATTAACGATGTATCAGAACACTTTCTGTTTGGGAAGAATTGGATAAAGTAAAAGGCACAGGAGAGAGATCTTTAAAATCCAAATGTTTTGAATACTGAAGAAGACAGCACCTAATTGGTAAAGGAAGAGTAGTTCATAAAGGCAAACTAAAGTGGCATTTTTCTTTCATAGATCATTTAAAGGCTATAAAATACAAAAGAGGATTACTCTTTCATCACTTGTATTTTTGTTCCTTTCATTGAACTTTCATTACTGTTCCAAAGATTTTTTTAAACAACAATTATGTCTTTATTACATTATAGTTTTGTCAACAGCAGAAAAATGTACTTTATAATGTGTAAAGAACAGAAAATACCTATTTTTCCCCCAGGAAACATTTCTCAGCATTTATGAAGACCCCATGAAACAAATGGAACAAAAATTAGGTTGCATATTCTTAAAGCTTATTGCTTTGGGAACTTATTCTTTCTGCTAATAAAATCATCCTAGTGAATTATAGCTTTGGGAGGGCATTTCTCTGGTGATGGGAAAAAAAAAAAAAAGAAACTTAGAGTTTTCCTGTCAGTTTAGACTTGATTTTGCTGATGGGATTCTAGAGTTCCCAATCTTAATATCTTCAAGTATAGGGAAATTGAATTCATTAACTTCTCCAAATGCCTTAAAAGTTTCTTCTCACCTGAGACCGGTTTTGACCTTCTTTATCCAGACACACTAGAGTTCAGAAATACAAATGGCAATAATTGATACCCATGAGTTATTCACTCAGAAGCCCATTTTATGACTATAATGTGGAAGGCAAATTACCTTTGCACAAAATATCCATAATTTAAGCAAACTGTTAGGCTCATAAGACCAGAAAGGTAAGGATCCCAGAATAATCAGTAGATCAGTGTGGTAGCATCTTCAAATGCTTTGATTTGGAAAAGGTGGGACATACAATATTTTCAATAATTTTGTTCATGGAGAAAATGTTTATAACATCCTCAGGCCTTTTCTTCTTCCATTAATATGTTTAATTCAAAACTTAAAAGCAAAGTCAGTTCCTAATAAAGAACTTATTTTAGCACTAAGATCAAACAGTTTTCTTCAAAGATATTTCAAAATTAAGGGAGAAATAAGTCTTTTCAAATCTATATGTTCTTACACAAAGTTATTTAAATTTGAAAATAATTTTTCTGAATCATCTTATAATTAGAACACAAGTATAAAATACATTCTAAATAATTCAGTGATATAATTCTCTGATATAATTATCAATGATTTTAGTTGTTAGCCCAAACTATTTTAAATTATTTGTTTACTATTTACTATTACATCATTTACTACTTAAATCATTACTATTCTATATCATATACAATATGAAATAAAAATGTTTCCAGTTTATTGGTCAGAAAATATCAGACTAGAAACCAAATAATGTAATCCATAGTATTGATAGAAACAAAGAAGATGTTAGTAATTTATATATTCTTCTAAGTGTGGAACAAACAGTAAGACATTTTATTCTTCAAGATTACCTATTGTTTTAGGCATTATTGATTATTTTCAGCTTTGAGTTTACATTATTTCTTGTTTTGTTCTGCTCCATTATTTCTACTGAGGGGAGGGAAACAAAAGTTGGAACTCTTTACTATGCTTGAAACAAAAAGTATTGCTGTTACTTTCATTAGTTTTTTCAATTTACATTAAAGTGAGAAAAATTAAGTAATGCATTTCAACACTTAAATATTTAAATAAAATAATTATTTAGAAAATAAGATTTGAAAGGAAATATTAGTGCAAATAATAACCTATTATTGACATTTGGTATTTATATCTAATGTATAGACTTTTTAAGCCCTAGTATGTTTCCCAAAATTTACATTTTACATAACATTGTCCTTAAGCAAATGTATCATATACTATCCAACTTCACTGATACTTTAAATTCTCTTAAATAGTATTGAACAATATTTAAAAAAAAAAGTCTACTGGGGCACATTTACACTGCCATAAGCTTTTTTATTTTTTTTTAATTTTATAATCATGAAATTAATTTTGCTTATTTTCATTAAAATATTTTAAGATTACAAGAGTATCAATATTTATTTAATTTAGGTCTACAATATACTTTACATCTTCCTTTAAATTTTTTTTATTTAAATCATTGCAATTGACAAAGTTATTCATAGTTGGGTTTTAGACATACAATACCATAAGCTTTTTCACTGAATTTAAAATTGTTTATTCCTAGTTTTCTTTTCAATGTTTAGTTGAAATCAAAGACTCCTCTTTAAGATCTTTTATTACTGCTACAGAAAAGATATTTCCTTTTTGAGCTCAACTTATACCTTGTAATCACGCACTTCTCCTCATGTCTATCACTGCAACCATTAATAAAAATGTGTGTAACCATGAAATTTCTGAGCTGCACCTAAAGTAAATGCGTGTTCTACAGATTCTAGATATTTCCCTTTCACAGTACATTTCCTCTTTCCAGTAGTTTCTATTTCTTCCACTCTCCTTATTTATTTTCTTAATCAGGTCTTTCTAGAGTTGTCCCAGAAGCACAATGGTTAGGATGGAGAGGAAAGAAAAAAAGAAAAACAAAACACTAGATGTGCAAACATCTCCTGGATCCAGTTCATGTGAATATTGATTTCTTTGGGACGCTTTTATATGTCACTGTTTTTCTCATTTACTGAAGTCTCCTGTGTCAATTAGCTGCTCATTTCATCACACGCCCCAGCCCCCATCAAACCTGAACCCTTTTAAAAAGGACTATTCCCAATCTCATTCTAAAGATGGAGACATTAACATCCACTTAAAAATTGGGCTTCTTCTCACAGTTGGTTTTGCGATTGGCCTAAAAAGACTTTTTTTTTTTTCACCAGGATTCCTGGTACTGGTTTACACTTATACTGTCAAATAAAGTGTGCTGAAAGACTTCTAACTCCAAATACTGTTTATGTCCTAATGCTTGCTTACTTCCTGGACAAAATTTTAGAGAGAGAGGAAAAAAAAACTGGCAGATCTAGTAAGTAAGCCCCCTAAAGATGGTTTAAAATTTTTTTCTCATTTGCATAGCAGGATTTAATTTCCATCCTTAAATATGACGAATTGCTGAGATTTTCTCCAGTTAATGCTTTTAACAGCTCCCAATAAACTTCATTAATCAGGCAAGCTCGGGGCCCAATGTGGAGCCGGGAAGCAGCTAATTTCCTTGATGAGACCCCGACTTTAGCGAATAAACAGGTGGATAATCTGAGGGCTTTATGGCCTTAATTACAGTCTAATCAGTTCAGCGCTTGGCGGGCAGAAAGAGAAAGAAAATAGAAAGAAAGGGTGAAAAAAATGCAAGAGGGCAGGAGAGGGGGTCGTGGGGGTGCTTCCAAGGCACCTTTGCTAAATCAGGAGCCTCCAGCCCCCCTCTGCAGACACCTCGATTCTTCTCTGAGGTTTTTACTCCGGTTGGGTTTCCCCGGGTCGATTCTGACGCGTGTGTATTGCCTGAACCCCGCAATTCTGCCCAGGGAGCTCCGGGACGCAGCCTGCACCCCAATGCCGCGTGGGCCGCCGCGCGCTCAGCCCAGAGGTGCTGGAGGATAACTTTGCGCGCCCCTTGCACCCCCCTTTTTCCTCCCGCGCTTCTCACCCTCTTCCCCGCCCTCCACGGAAGCCCCGCGCTGTCACCCGCGGCCGCCTGACAAATCACTTCAAGGGCAACGCAACTTTGAAGGACATGACAAAGCTCCGGCATATGGTCCGATCCCCAGATGTTCGCCTCGCCGGCTCCTTCCTGCGCGCCCCGCGCCGCCCCTTCTCGGGGGTCGCAGGGAGCCCCAGCCTCTCTCACAACCTCCCGCGCTCCCCCATTACGTCCCCCATTGCTAAGCTGAGCGTGGCGAGGGCTGAGCCCCGAGGTCCCCTCTGCGTCTTTTGTTTCCCTGGTCACCCACCACCATCACCATCACCTCCCCAAACCGCTCCCTTTTCCAGCTGATTAGCGGGAGGCCAGGTTTCCAGGGTCCTTGTGATTTATAGGGGGCTCCGCAATTAAAGTCAATCTCCTGGTCTGTGCCCACGACGTGGGGGGTGCCGAGGAGGAACCCACGAGCTTTGGGAACGAAGCGCTCTGGGTCCCCCCCAAAGGGAGAAGGGCCCCCTCCCTGGCCCTGGCGGCCTCTGTGCCTACTCCGGGGTGCTCGGACACCTCCAGGTCCTCCTGGCCGCGGAGGTTGAGTCTATCTCGGAGTAGGGGATCCTGCGGGAAATACCCCTCCTTTGCACCGGATTGAGGTTGGTGAGCTCTACGGGTAATCGGCGCGGCTTCCCCAGTCGCGGCCGGGAGCGACTTTCGCCCTGCCGCGGTGGATAGGCGCACCTCGCCTCCTCTATAACCAAACCCAGGATCTCCCCCATTTCGGGTCAGCCTTGTCTCCCAATCGCCTTGGCTGGGTTGGTGCGCCGCGGAGGACCCAGCTGGCTCTGAGTTTCCCGGGGTCGCGCACCTCTGACTCCCTCAGCTTCAGCGCCAAGAAATTGTCAACTGCCCCGCAGTGAATTGGACTTCTGCCCACACCCGCCCCATCACCCCAGAATCTTGGGCCATCATCGAGCCTGCAGTCAAGAGATGCCCCCAGCCTGGCCGGCGAGGGGATGAGCCGCTTTCACCCCCCAATCCCGCGCCCTTAGCGCGCCGGCTGGGACACAATGAAACCAGAGTCTGTCTAGCGCGCTTGGGAGTGCTTTGGCCCGGGAACCTGGGTTGTCAGCGGACGCGCGCCCCGGACGCAGAGCGCACTCCAGTCCGCGCAATTGTCTCGGCCTCCTTTTTTAGGGAAGGTGCCCTAAAGATGTCCTAGGCTGGAGGGGAGAAAAAAATCAAAGGTCACCCCTGGAAAATTTAACTCGGGTCCCGGGCAGGTTTGGGAAGCGCCTTCTCGCGGTGTAGTGAACAGTGGCTCAGACAAAGATGTCAAGGAGGACCCGGGAAACCGGGGACTTGTCTGGTGACCCTAGGTCACCGTGGTCGGGCCTCACTCCTCTCAGCAGGGGGAGTGAGGTTGCTAGGAACACGGTGGATTCTCAATTTGAATTCACCCCTTGGTCTCAAGGCTCCTTCAACTGGGTATCAACTGTTTTTCAACCCAAGCATTTCTGCTGTCCTCAAGAAACCCCAACTCCACTATGGGAACAAAGCACTTAGACACAATCTTCTTGTTATTTCTTTCCTGACTCATAAAAATCACCCCATCTGCTCCTACCCAGAAGCCTAACTCAAACTATTGAATACTGGACAATCAGCATTTAAATATGTTTGCCCACCACTTACACACACACACACATACACACACACACACACACACACACACACACACGTACATCTCCAAAGAGCACCTAAATTTGCAGATTATTTTGAACTGCGTTTGTTCATGAACATGTCTTTGGAAAAATCAGCTTGGCAGTTATTCAAGATTATTTAAAATAACTAGATGCTGACATAAAATCAAAAACCAAAAACGAAAAAGGCAGGAAGAGATGATAGATTAATTTTTCACAGCTCCTCTAAACTAAGTTAGGCTGCATAGTCCTTTTGGACAGAAAACGTTTAACCTTCTGGTCTTGTATGTGATCATATGGAAACAAATGCTTGTTTTGAGCCCGGGTAAATGAGACATCTAAGGAAGGCTGTGGTCGGCGTTGACTTAACCTAAACTACATTGTTAGAGCTGGAAAATATCGTACTCCGCGCATGCACCAGGGAGCACATGCCTGCGAGGGGGCATCTGGCTGCCTAATTTATCCTTTGTGTGATGTCCTGATTATCAAAATGCATTATTATTTCTTTTTTCCAAATACAATGGGAATCCCTTCTTCCCCGCCCCCAAGTTGGGAACATTCTCCAAGCGGCCCTGGAGAAATACAAATGCACAAAGCGCCACCGATGCGGGCCTGGTGTTCAGCACTCAATCATGTCCCGTCACAGGGGCAACCACTATGCATTATCCGGCCGTGATTGATAGAGTGGGTTTGTGCAGACTGGGGGAGCTGGGAAGCTCACTTGGGGTCCTGTCATCTGGGCTCTGTTTCATACTACCTGTAGGGAAAAGACGATTCTTGGCATGGATTGGCAGTCTCCTGAGTTTCACATGTTAGTTCTTTGTATAGAATAAAAAGGTCACAGTTTCTAAAAGTTAAACAGCTGTGAGTTTGGTGTGTGCATAAACTTGAATAAAATAAATCTGCTCCCGAGGTCAGCTGCATTCCT
>PVKC010045601.1:0-11389 GCA_004027635.1 Crocidura indochinensis | reverse complement strand
ACACACACACACACACACACACACACACACACACACACACACACACACACACACTGTTTATTTTCCCCTTGGAAGAATATTGGGCATCAAAGCACTAGAAAGCAAATACCAAACATATGCACACAGGGGCTGGAGAGATAATACAGTGGTATGGCTCTTTTTTTTTTTTTAGCATTCAGCTGTTCCAAGTTCAATCAATCAGCACTGAATATGGTCCCTAAGCACTACATGGAGTGATTTCTAAGCACAGAGTCAGGAGAAAGCCCTGAAAACCATCAGGTGTGATCCAAAATGCAGTCCCTCCCTTCCCCCAAATAAGTTCTATTTTAAATGTCAGACAGGTCATCCACCAGTCTTTATGATTTTCTAATTGCTACTGCCAGCATTTACCACACATTTAGCATCTTTAAACACATCATCATACTTGAAGAGTTTTAGGGGTCAGAGTTTGAAATGTGACTCACAAAGCTAAAACCAAGGTGTTGGCAGGCTTCTGATTTTTCCTGGAGATTCCATCTTCATATTATAATTTCAGAAGTTTTCCAGTCCTTGGCTACTAGCCACTTTCACCTCCAAAGACAGCGAGGTCTATCATTGAGTCTTTCTCATGATATCATACTGTGATGGTGACCTTTCTTCCTGCTCTTGGGACACTTTAAACCCCTCCAAAATAAATCAACACTGTTTCCCTGTGCTAAGTTCTGTGACAATAGGCATTTCAAATTCTACTTTGCTATGTAATATAAATGTCCTGGGGACAAGAGAGTAGATCTAAAAGGGCTATTATTTTGACACCCCATTTTTTCATACCAGAGAAAGTTTTTAAAAGGGCTAGAGAGATCATAAAAGAGGGGGGAGGCACCTTGCACCCTGGTTCAACCCCTGATAACACATATGGTTCCCTGAACACAGCCATGTTTGAGCCCTGAGCATAAAGTAAAGGAGTAAAGCTCCGAATAAAATCAAGCATAGTTTTCATTCCACCCCCAAAAAATATTGTTTAAAAATAATACAGAGGGGCCAGAGTGATAGCATACTGGTAGGACATTTGCCTTGCATGCAGCCGACACGGGACAGACCCAGGTTCAATCCCCAGTATCTCATATGGTTCCGTAAGCTTGCCAGGAGTGATTTCTGAGCACAGAACCAGAAGTAACCCAAGTGCCACTGGATGTGGTCCAGAAATCAAATAATAATTATGATGATTATGATGATGATGATAAAAGTCTGAGAAGTGTTTCTTTAGTCTAAAAAAAATCCTCTTAGAACACTCATATCCAGAAAGAACTTTAAAATAAAAATCCTGAACATTTATATATAAATGTTCTTTATATAATGTGCCCTTTATAACTGTGTCTTTATATAATCTGTCATTGGAGGTAAAATTTAACTGTCTCTCAATTATATTATTTTATACTCAGAACAAGAAACTGACCAGAGGGATAAGCCTTGATGTCCATATACCTACCTGATGAATCTCAGGTCTAGAGAAGTCGGAGACAGATCAACAGAGTCCCAAGCCCTGTCCCTGGTCAGCATATTGTCATACCATGTCCCTTAGAAGGCTTCAGTTAAGCTGTGGCCTCCCTCTATTTCAGACCAAGACAGCTTCAGGAATATATTCCTCTTCCCTTCTGTGCCAGAATCAGCATTCTTTCCTAGAGATTAAGACCCCTACCACATCACCCCAAATTTTAAAAATCGTTTTCCGTCTATTTTTTTTGTTTTTGACCCAAACCTGGCCATGCTCAGGGGTTACTCCTAGCTCTGCACTCAGAAATCACTGCTGGCAGGCTTGGCGGACCATATGGGATGCTGGGAATCCAACCCAGGTTGGCTAACAAGGAAAAATGCCCAATGTGCTATCGCTCCAGCCCAAAATTTTTAAAAATCATTTACTCATTCAACAATATTTACGACTTCATGTCAAGTCTCTTTCTAATCACTAGTAATGAACACGAGCAGAAAAATTGTGACCCTGTAAAGTCTTGCAAGAAAGAAAATTGAGAAAGAGAGAAATATAATAGTAAATATGTACCTTCACTTATATCTGTACTACAAAGTGCTAGAAGGAGGATATGGTTCTAACTAGAGGAGTACAGGTAGGCCACATTATAGAGGATTCATTTAAATACTCTCATAAGGAATTATTTTGACTTGGAGAATGTGAGTACCTGCAACCGAGTATGTGATCCATAGCAAGAGCCACAGTCAACCAAGTGTGTGATCAACACAGTCCAGTGTGACTGAGCCCTTCACTGTCACAAAACGGACCAAGGAAAACAAAAGGGTAAATAATAAGTCAGCCAAGTTTTTAAGTGAGGCAGATAAAGTAAAAAAAATGGCACCCAGCTATTAACCCAAAACAAAGGCATTTCCCAGTCTTCCTCTTTCTGTTAAATCTATCCCTTAATATGTAAAAGCCCACCTGGATCACTCTACCCTGCCCCGCCCTGGTGGATTTTGTTCTGAGGTAATAAAGAAAAGTTCCATTTTGGAGCTGACACCATGACTCCCCTGACTAGCTTGGTTTATTAATCCTTCACTGCTATCCTACCTGCTTCTTCAGACCTATCTGCCTAAGGTTGGAGATATTCGAGATACAGTGAATGGAGTGATCTCACAATTCATGACTTTTATTTTACAAGCCACATTTCTTTTTAGTGAGGCATGTATGGACACATTGCCTGGCCCAAGGCTTAATTCCCTTTCAAGCCAAATTCTAAACAGAGAAGAGAAGAAATAAGACCTGGACATCTAAGGTCTCGTATCTTCCGCCTCCCACAGATCCTTCCCAGCACCACTGTTGTTTGACCTGCCTCACTTCTATGTCTGTTGTCCAGGTTTGCAGTCTCTTTTCCTCTGAAAATGTTTGGTCCCTAAAAACTGGAGCTTCTAGGCAGACAACTGACCTGCCCACTTAACTCCAGAGCACCAGAGGATACTATACCAGTCAGACCTGGCAGCAGAAGGAAGGCCAGCAGAAGGAAAAGATATTAGACCGGAAGTTGAGTCTATCTCTGGAAAACATTGCTGTTTTCTACAAGTAGAAAGTTTGTTGGAAAAGAAAAGGTGACTGTTTCCTTTCCAACCAACTGGGAAGAGTGTCTTCTGAGAATAAAGAAGAAAAGAACTTCCCCTAACCTCCACCACCACCACCAGTGCCTTCCTGTTGTCAACAGAGAGGAAACATCTATCCAAGCAATGTCCTCTTTCCTCATTCAAAGGTGAGTTGATGAAAACGAGAAAGAATTAATGATGGAAGATATTTTTTTAAATAGAGAGCTGTAGTTATTTATGTGATGGAAGGTGGTTCTGGAGACACTGTGCAGAGACAGGAAGCGGCAGGACTATTCCCATCACATTAATAATAATAATAATAAAGGCCTTCACCTCCTGTGACAAGAAGCTGAAAATCTAAATAATTTTATCTTCTCCTCTGACTATTTCCCAGGATACAACAGTAGCTCTCAGGCAGAGAGAAATTATTCTCTGAGAACATCAAAATACTCCCCTTCAGAAATGACTTCAAGATACAATTTGTTATGTGATTTTTTTGTAATTTTATATAGTATAAATATGTATGTCTATGTATATATACATACACATGAATTTAATTTTTTTACCACAATGCTCTATTTTGCTGATGGAGCGGTTTCAACTTTTTGCCGAAACTTCATGCATTGGAACAGATAGATATAAAAAGATATTCGTGTGTGTCAGGTCTGATTCATCGGTAGGAAGCATGTATGAAGCCAGAACCTTTAAAAAATAGATTCGCAGAGACCATAAAATCAAGGCCACATCTCAATTAACCAGACAAATATTTTAGCTGTTCTCCTCGAGCACAGTAAATACTAACTCATTAAGTTTGCAAACACCTGTGCGACAGACATTTCTATCTCCACGACAAACAGAAGGATGTTTTCGTGTTTAAACAAACACAGGGTTATCCTAGCATTGCAAAACTTTGTGTTCCGTTCAAGTTCACAAAGTCAACTCAATCAGCAGACTCGGGACCAGAACAAACTCCCAAAGACTAACAGGGAAAGCAGAGGCCATCAGCATTAATTGGATCATTATATTTTACTGCCTCAAAGGACTCTAGAAAGCAAATGGTTCAGCCCTTTCATTTTCCAATTGAGAACAGAATTGATGAATAATGTGCCCGAAGCATGACTAGATCCATAATTCTCACTTACACAAGCCATGCTCTTTCATTTACGATAAATAATATACTAGTTGATCGGCGAAATGCTATTGGGAAAGTTGAATATTGAGAAATCAGAGTGTTGCTTTAGCCATCTTGGAATTATTTCAATTACATAAAAAAATTATCTTCTCTTGGGACCAGAGCTATAGCACAGCAGGTTGCACTAAACTGACTTGGATTCGATCCCTGGCATCCCATAAGGTCCCCTGAGCCAGCTGGGAATGATTTCTGAGCACAATCCAGGAGTAATCCTTGAGCATTTCTAGGTGTGGCCCCCTCAAACAAAACTATTTTCTAAAAAAGTTAATATTTGATAAATAGTTGTGAAATTTGAGTATATTGAATAAATGTTGTTCAGGGGGGAGTATTTTTATTCCAAATTATATGGCCCTTGTCATGGAGAAAACCTTCCAAGTTCTCTCTATGTATAAACCAAAGAACAGCCAGGGAATGGCTTTCCCAGTCAGTATAAAGCTCAAGGTCCTCAAAGTCTACTCTCCTAGGGTGGACTGACTGGATGATTTGTCCTCTGATGAATTCTTTGTTCTCAACATCTCCTATGCTTTCAAGTGTCTGAAAAAAATGATGCTGATTCTGGTGAGAGAAGAGAAAGTATGTTTCTGAAGCTGTCTTGATCTGGAATAGAGGGAGGCCACATCTCAACTCAAGCCTTCCAAGGGACATGGTATGACCATGTGCTGACCAGAGATAGGACTTAGGACTCTGCTGGTCAGTCTCTGACTTCTCTAGTCCTGAGATTCATCAGGCAAGTATTTGGACAAATGGGTTCATCTCTCTGGTCAGTTTTAAATAACATAATTGAAGGGGTGATGCGATAGTGCAGCGATAGGGCGTCTGTCTGCCTTGCACGAGACTGACCCAGGACGAAACTTAGTTCGATCCCCGGCACATATAGTCCCATCCATATGGTCCCCCAAGCCAGGAGCAATTTCTGAGTGCATAACCAGGAGTAACCTCTGAGCATCACTGGGTGTGGTTCAACCTCCCCCCCCAAAAGAATACCATAAATGAGATAGTTATATTACACTTTCACTGACAGATTATATAAAGACATGATCCTAACTGTTCGGGGTTTTTGTTTTAAAGTTCTATTTGGATGTGAATGTTCTAAGAGGAATTTGTCTTTAGAGTAAAGAAATACTTTCCTTAGACTCTATATTATTACTATTATCATCATCATCATCATCATCATTATTTTGTTTTGGGGTCACATCCAGTGGTGCTCAGGAGTTACTCCTGATTCTGTGCTCAGAAATTGCACCTGGCAGGCCTGGGAGACCATATGGGATACAGGGATCGAACCTGGATTCGTCCTGGGTCGGCCACATGCAAGGCAAACACCCTACTGCTGTGTTATTGCTCTGGCCCCTCTGTAATATTTTAAACTATTTGGGGGAGGGGTGAAAACCATACTTGGTTTTAACATTGTCACAAGGACATTGACTGAGACTTTAAAATAATTATTGTTTAAAAAAAAAAACACCCTATGCCAAATCTGTCTAATTTTTTTTACCTAGGTGTGCTAAAATGGTTACTCTGAGAATAATTCTATTAGCCTCATATTAGTACAAAATAAACTCAAGAGATGTTCTATTTTTCTGCACCATGACTCAACTCCATTCGCACCTCATTTACACTTTTTATAAATTAAGCTTTTGTCCGTTCATTATTGCGATGCTTCTTGTTTGTTCATTGTTTCTGTTTGACTGCTCTTTCATTAAAAACAAAAATGTATAAGGGCCGGTAAAGGTGTCTGCTTTGCAAGCACTAGCCTAGGACTAGGATGAACTGTGGTTCAATCCCCAGCGTCCCATATGGTCCCCAAAGCCAGGAGCAATTTCTGAACACATAGCCAGGAGTAACCTCTGAGGGTCATCTAGTGTGGCCCCAAACAAAAAAACTGCATTAAACGTCTTATTTCTGCCATTTTGGAGGGGTTTTTTGGTTTTGCTTTTTGTACAATACTAGTGATGCTCAGGGCTTACTCTGACTCTGTGCTCAGGGATCACTTCAGGCAGAATTCAGGAACTCTGTGTGATGCTTGAGATAAAACCGGGATCAGCTGCATGCAAAACGAATGCTTTACCCACTCTCTTTCCAGCCCTTTACCTATATTCATTTTGATTTTTATTTCTTTGGGGGGGGGGCACATCCCGAGACGCTCAGGGGTTACTCCTGGCTATGTGCTCCATAATTGTTCCTGACTTGGGGGACCATATGGGATTTCTATTTCTTATATTCTATGCCCTGTATTTGTCACCTTTCCCCAAGAATATTGCAAACACAGTGCCAGAATCTTTTATCTTACAATATTACAGAGAGGAGTCCATAAATCCATGTATTTTACCTCAGCTATAACTGAAACTGTGGAATAAAGGGCTACAGTGCATGCTTGGTAAGTGCAGGTTCCAAGTTCAATTCCTGGTTCTACGTGACTTCCAAAGAACCACCAACTACAGCCCTGCTGACTCCCAGAACTACAAAGGAGGTCCCTCTACCCCAAAGAAAGATCCATGTCAAAACTGTTCTCCAGGGGCCTGATACTACAGCGGGTAAGTGGTCTGCCTTGCAAACCACCAACATGAGTTTAATCTTTGCCATCTGAATTGGTCCCACAAACCTGCCAGGTGTGATTCCTGAGTACAAAGGTAGGAATAAATCCTGAGCATTGGGGCCGGGCTGTGGCGCTGGAGGTAAGGTGCCTGCGCTAACCTAGGTCGAACCGAGGTTCGATTCCCCAGTTCCCATATGGTCCCCCGTGCCTGCCAGGAGCGACTTCTGAGCGCATAGCCAGGAGTAACCCCTGAGCATCACTGGGTGTGGCCCAAAAACCAAAAAAAAAAAAAAAAAAATCCTGAGCATTGCCAGATGTAATCCCAAAACTAAAACAAACAGCTCACTAATCAGTCAAATGAGAAATCTCTTAACAAAACTGTTCTCATTTATGAAGGAACATACAATCCAAAATATGTTGAAGGATATTTTCTGAACAAGTAAGGAGGTCAATCTGCCTCTGCTTTCCTTTTCTCAAAAACTATGGTCGCCATTGAAACGTCGCATATGGAACTCTGGGAGTTTGGATACTTCCACTCCCTATATCATGGGCTGTGGTCCTAGGATATCTTCATTATCCCAGAGAAATCCTACACAAGTCAAACTACATCTTGGATATTTGTATTCAGGTTCAGGGAACATCCAAAAGGTTATGGGTAGAATGATACCAGTATGGAAGGATCCAGAAAACCAAGTTTCTCTTTGAAAGAAGCCATTCATTTTGCTGCATTCACTATGCTTGAAAGCACACATAATTTAGGATGGCTGCCTGGATCACAGACCAGCTTCTTTCCTTCAATCAACATTATTTTATTATATTAATTATATTATATTATAAATATGTAATATAAATATATAATATATAGATATATTATGTAGTTATATTATTTTTTATTTTGTTTTGCACTCAGGAATTACTTCCTGGCTCAGAAATTGCTCCTGGCAAGCTTGGGGACCATATGGGATGCTGGTATTCAAACCACTGACCTTCTGCATGCAAAGCAAATGCTTTACCTCCATTCTATCTCTCCGGTCCCAGTTATATTGTATTTTATTAATATTATATATTATGAAATAGGCACATGACCAGATTAATCACCACCCTAGGCACAAAAGCTGCCTACACCCATGTCCTCCTCAGATAACCAAGTTGGAAAAGCAGAACAGGTGCATAAAAATCAAAGGAAGTGGGGCCAGAGAGATAGCACAGTGGTAGTTGTTTGCTTTACATGTCACCAACCCAGGACAGATCTGGGTTCTATTTCCAGCATCCCATATGGTTCCCCAAGTCTTCCTGGAGTGATTTCTGAGTGCAGAGTTAGGAGTAACCCCTGAGTGCCGCTGGATGTGACCAAAAAAAAAATTTTTTTTAATCAGAGAAAGTCATGCAAACTGAAAAATACAGAGAAGATGCAGGTGTTTGAGTGTTCAGTTCTAATCTGAGGTCTTTTATTTTGCTTAAGAGTTAAAAAAATGGACCCGGAGAGATAGCATAGCGGCGTTTGCCTTGCAATCAGCTGATCCAGGACCAAAGGTGGTTGGTTCGAATCCCGGTGTCCCATATGGTCCCCCGTGCCTGCCAGGAGCTATTTCTGAGCAGACAGCCAGGAGTAACCCCTGAGCACCGCCAGGTGTGGTCCAAAAACCAAAAAAAAAAAAAAAAAAAGTTTAAAAATTCTCCTTCATGTCTGCAAATTTTTTCAGTGCTCAGTTATTTGAGGCGGGACACAAAAAATTTTTAAAAACAATTTTTCTAAGAAAAATAAAGGCAGAAAACAATTTAAATATCCAAGTGGGAACTATAAAGAATAAATAGAAACAAGAGATTTGGTGTTTTCTTCCATTTGGTCAACTGAAAATATTTTGAGCATGAAAACAAGATAGGGTTAGGACTAGATAAAAGAAAACATATGTCCGGATTTAACACCCAAATCTATAAACATTTTTATTAGAGATCCCTGTAAATTCATGCAGATTTCTGCATGAATATAACACAATTTTAAAAAAGCACACACATATAGAATGTGGTACGGTTAAAATACGCATTTACCATAGACTTAATTTAATCTCAAGTCACAAAATCAAAATAGTTTAGAATCAATCAATAGTGGCACTGATGAAATAGTAAATTATAAACAACCTGTGTGGCTATTGGATACGGTGACAACTATCAGCTGAAAATCAGGCCTGACCCTGCAGTCAGATCATTTCTTTCAATTCACCCTAAAAATTAATTAGCATTCTTGACTCCTTAGTGGTTTGCGGGCTACATCAGAAAACAGGATGAGGTGAGCAGTAGTAATTGAACATTGAGCTTATGCCAGTGTTTCTGATTACAGGCAGCGTGCAATTTATCTCCAGCTAATTGAACTGTAAAGTTTTTTCCATTGGGGTTTGGGACTAAATTTGACACTGGTGAACTTCCAGAGCTAAAGCATTTGGTCAGCAAGGTAAGAATAGGCCTGATGGGGTCACACTGTTTTTTTGTTTTGTTTTGTTTTGTTTTGTTTCATTTTTTCAAAGTATTTTCATGAGATAATTGACATCAGGGATCTAGATAGTTAGTTGGAAGCCATTTGTGTTCTTGTTGGGTTTACACAACCCCTTTATGTTTGTATACTCAGCATGTTGGGGTAAATGTCTTCCAGATTAGAAAGCTCGTGTGTTTCCAAATTCAGGTGATCCAAAGAGGCTCATCAGTGGTCCACCGTCATCACAAACAGGCTGGGACAAGAAAACATGTCAAACTGCCTCCCTCTGTGACAGAAACAAATGATGGTCTGGCCAGAGATTTGCGGATTAAGGCAGAAGGGACAGACTCAATCCCTGCAGCAGCTGGGAGTTTTAGCAATACATGAAGCTTCCACTACCCCCAAAGCAGCAGGGGCCACTTCATTTCAATTAAGGCAAATGCAAAGGAAATTGAATATTATAAGATGATAATGGGCTCCCGCATGTACATGACTATTTGTATGAAGTCAGAATAGCTTTTCACCAACTGTTTGATATTAGTAACAAGATACCCAGTACCATTGTAAGTCATTTGTAGCTGCTTCCTTGGGTGAGATCACTTCCCCCTATGTGAAATTCAAGTACTTGTCCACCCCTGTACTAGGCAGAGTCCGAGGTAAAGTTTCCCATCGCTTTCTAAGACTTGTATGACCTTCAGCTGGATCTGGTTGGAAATGAGCCGGTGTCATAGTTCACTACAGCTACACAGAGGGCATGAAGAACCAAGAACACACTTTTTTTTTTTTTTGGCAATGGCAGAGGATGTATCATACACACACAAACACACACACAAGGCTTGTGCAGCTACCAACGAGTTACCTCCCTTCACCAAGTTAAACATTTCAAAGAAAAATAATAGCTCTTGGGTTTGACTTTGGAGTTCTCTTATAGGACTTTCCAACATTATATCCAAATAGGCAGAAACAAGGTGTAACTCTAAATTTTTTACAAAGCTAGTATTTTCTGCTGGTGCACATAGGAGACCGGAACATTCAAGTTTCCCTTGGACCAAACTTGTCAGGTCTTTCCCAGGTCACAATAAAAGACACAATGCCCTTTGCAAACTGTTTCTTTGTGCTTTTATGAGAAGCTTTCAACAAAGAGGGAAATAAAGGCCTGAAGAACATTGAGCAGTGACTCCTATTTTAATATATATTTATATATATGAATATATATGCATCTCCTCTGGAGTTTTAAAAATAATTTCTAAGATATTCCCTAACTACAAAAACTCTAGAGCAAACTTTTTTAAAAAGAAATAAAATAAACTATTTTCCATATTCATGAAAAGTTCACAAGGGAGAATATTTAAATACCTTTTGGCAGTGTTTTTAAAAGACGTACAAAGAACTCAGAGAGTAATCTCAAAAGAGCTTATTTAAATAGGCCACCCTTCCCAAAGTTCTTAAAACTAAAATTGTTTACTTTTTTTTTTCTTTCTAGAATTAAATGCCTTCTTCCTCCAGGGTACATGAGTATACTTCTAATTTTACTGACTTTGCAATGGGAAGAAATAACTTTCTCAAGGAGCAAAGACCCGAAGAACAAATTACTGGTTTGTTTTTCATTTAATGACATAATTATCTGCCAAATAAACTCCCACCTTCTTTACCAAGTTCTCAGGGGATCTTTTAGGTTGATCTCTGACCTCCTTTTCCAACTTCCGTCTGTCCATTCCATCCCTTGCACTTCCTTCCCTGGCCATATCCTCTGTGTGCACCCTGCTTCAGAGCCAGAGTACATGTCACCTTCCTATCTAGAGTCTTTCCTTGTGCTGCTCTCCTAGAGATCTCTTTCAACCCTCGCTCACTTCCTCTGACCTTTCCCTGCCCTTCCACCTACCTGACCCCCAGGGATGAGTGTGGCCTCCTACTTTATAACCATTTTTCATAGCACCCAAAGTCAAAGCCAATTCATCACAGTGCACCCTGAGCTGTCAAAAAACTGGGACTAAACTTTATCCAGCACGTAACCTCTCAAATAAGGGCATTCAATGAGGGATGGAAGGAAGGAAGGATGGAAGGAAGGAAGGAAGGAAGGAAGGAAGGAAGGAAGGAAGGAAGGAAGGAAGGAAGGAAGGAAGGAAGGAAG
>PVKC010045600.1:0-11412 GCA_004027635.1 Crocidura indochinensis | reverse complement strand
GCTTGTTTTCAGCAAACACTGTCTATTCTTTTGTTGTGTTTCTTCATATACTACCTATTTGTGAGAACACCCAGTATTTGTCTGTCTCTTCTGACTCATTCAAGTTTCATTCATATTGTAGCAAAATGCAAGACTTTATCTTTTCTAATAGATGAGCAATACTCCATTGTGAGTATATATCCTAACTTATTTATTCATTAATTTATTGTTGACCTTTGGTGATTTTCAGATATAGGTTATTGTAAACAAATGCTACAAAACACTGTGAGGGCATTGGTGGTGGGAATGTTGTATTAGTGAAGGAGGGTGTCTTCTTATGACTGAAACCCAACAACAATCATGCTTATAATCATGATGCCTAAAGATTTTTATTTTAAAAATAAAAGAATATGTTAATCTCTGCTCTTTATTCTTTTTGTTTGTTTGTTTCTCGGCCACACCTGGTGGTGCTCAGTGGTTACTCCTGGTTCTGTGCTCAAAAATCGCTCCTGTAGGCTCGCGAGACAGTATGGGATACTGGGAATAGAACCAGGGTCAGTCCTGGGTTGGCAGTGTGCAAGGCAAACACCCTACTGCTGTGTCCGGCCCCTCCTCTTTATCCATCTTTTTTTTGTTTTGTTTTTTTTGCTCTTTATTCTTTCTTGAGCTGAATGATTCTATCTCCTATTGAATTTAAGTTGAAAAGTTGAAGATATTTGAGTCTATTAGCACAGGCATATTTAAAAAAGTAAAGTAACTTGAAGTGCCACAAAGATGGCTCAAGGACTGAGATGCATGCCTTGAATGTAGAGGTTCTAAAAGGTCCAAAGAACCTCTGGTCCAAAAAGAGCTAGTATGGTCCCTCTAAAACATAAAAATTATGAAAAAGATGGGGCCTGGGAGATAGCATGGAGGTAAGGTGTTTGCCTTTCATGCAAAAGGTCATCGGTTTGAATCCCGGTGCCCCATATGGTCCCCTGTGCCTGCCAGGAGCAACTTCTGAGCATGGAGCCAGGAGTAACCCCTGAGCACTGCCGGGTGTAACCCCCCCCAAAAAAAACAAACAAAAAAATTATGAAAAAGAGTAATAAAATACATGTGTATCAGAACACAAGAATTAAAAAATAAGTTGTATCAAAAATAAGGTAAGCTTTATAACATGTGACATATGTGGACTTTCAAATATCTCATAATTAAAATTTTATCTTAGGGGCCGAAGCAGTGGCATAGCCATAGGGCATTTGCCGTGCAAGCAGCTCACCTAAAACAAACAGCGGTTTGATTCCCTGACATCCCATATGTTCCCCCAAACCAGGAACGATTTCTAAGCACATAGCCAGGAGAAACCCCTGTGGTATGTTTCAAAAACAAAGAAAAATAAATGTTATCTTAGAGAGACCAAAGTAATTAAGGCTTGCTTTACATGTGGCCAACCTGAGTTCAATCCCCAGCATCCCATAAGGCCCCCAAGCACCACCAGGAGTAATTTCTGAGTGCATAATCAGGTATAACCCTTGAGCAACACCACATGTGCCCCCACCAAAAAAAAAAAATGTGGCTTTAGCATAATTCTGTGTACTCCAGCAGAGTCATAAGATATTATTGCATCCATGTGACATAGTGCATCTATCCAGCAGCCATGCATAAGGAAAATGTGATGGGAGAATTAACCTGTCTTAGGACTTAAGATCTAGCCAGACCTAGAGAAGACTGCAGAGTGAACTCACCCAAAAAATATTATTTAAATTGTAGAACTTAGACTAGAACATTTAAACATAAATTTTGGTTTACTAGAATCAAAGTACATTGAATTTAGAAAGTAACTTTCTACCTGTAACAATAAGTTGAAATGTTCCTAACTTTGGTGGTTGGGCAGGGAGATAGATAGTTCAAAGGGCTACCTACCAGGCATGCTTTCATGTAGAAAGCCTGGGTTGGATCCCCAAAGCTACATGGTCCTCCAAGCACTATTAGTAGTGACTCCAGAACAACAGGTTGGAGAAGTTCAAAAGCAAAAAAAAAAAATTTCCATATCTCTTCTTAAAATTTATTACATGTCCATTATAAATAACACACATTCCAAATTCACAACTGGAAAAAACTTGAGTCAGAAAAATCAAGTTTAATTCTCATGCTCTACTACAATGTACACTTACTTATAACAAGAAAGTAACAACTCGTTTTTAAAAGACCAGAATAGATCTAAAAGAAGAATGACCTACTACTTTTATAATGTGAAATTAACAATGCTACATTTCTATTTCTCTTCTAAAAAATATCAAGCAGCAACAGCAAGCTGTCCTCTGGGAAAAATCAGAGTATCTGAGCCTAAAAATGAACCCTGTCCTAAAATGAATTAGTGCACTTGTATTCACTGGGGAAGCATGCATTATCTGATAATAGAGGAATTGGATATAAAATAGTTGCTTTTTTTTAAAAAGGTTTCTTGGAATATGGCTCATATACATCAAAAGCTGCAATTGCGGCAAAGATCAATTTAAGACTTTTTTCTCTCCTAAGACTAAACTATCTTATATTCTGTGTACTAGGCTGTAATAGTCCTCTTGAAAAAGTCTCTGTGGTGAAAAATACACACATTAAGAACTGACATCATTTTTCAACACAAATTACATACAATGTTTTGCAAAGTCACTCATTTTTCAAGTTCCCATAAATGACACTTTCCCATTTATGTAAACAATTCATTAATTTTACTATAAAAGACTTTCTAAGGTCACCCAATTCAGCAGTCTTGAACAATACACAAAATCTGTTTATCCTAATAACATAAAGATCAATCAATATTCCCCATATCCTTCTGTAAATGAAAATCAATGCCAGACACCTCGGGAAAAGCCCATCTATCTATTAGTTAATGCATATAGATCAAGTCATCTCTTAACACTCTTTTCTACAAACTAAATAACTTATAATATTATTAAGTAGGGGTCCTCAAACTACTGCCCACAAGCCATATGTGGCCCACCAGGTGTTTTTGCTGCTACTGCTTGTCCTGCTTATTGGTTGACTACTTCTGGGCTACAGTGCACATGTGTGGAATGTGTGCTGTACTCTACAACTTCCCTCCTTCTCCCTGTCTCTCAATTCCTCCTCTCCGTCTCAGACAGGGGGTTCTCAAACTTTGGCCCACCAAAAGCAGGCCAAAAGTTCCCACTGAAATACTGGTACTTTTTTTATTTAACTTTACTTGATCTTCTTATTAAATATTGTATTTGTATTTATATTCAAAATAAGACATGTGCAATATGCATAGGAATTTGTTTGCAGTTGTTTTTTTTTTAACTATAGTTCGGCTCTCTAATAGTCTGAGGGATAGTGACCTGCACCCTTTTTAAAAAGTTTGAGAACCCCTGCTCTTAATCTATAGTTGGAGTAGCTATTTTCAATTAGCCTGAATATGTACTTTTCTTTTTGTATTTTTGGGGGGTTACCTTTGGCAGTGCACAGGACTTAGTCTAGGATCTACACTCAAAGATCACTCCTGGAAGGCTCAGGAATCAAAGAAGGTGCCAGGGATAGAACTAGGGTCAGCCACATGCAAGGCAAAGGCCCTACTCATTGTATCATTTTAGCACTATAGAACTAATTTCTACTAAATAATTTCATAAGTGAAGATAATTTTCAAAACTTCAGCAAATTTTAACAATATTTTAATACATCTTTCATTATTCTCTTTATATCAAAAAATCTGTTTTTAAAACTCATATCAGACAAGGGAAACATAACACAAATAAATACTTTTTAATAGTATTTTACATCCGATGAATTGAAAAGCATTTATAAATATACAGAAAGCACTTAATAATGAACAAGAAAGTATATATAAATATCCTTTACTCAAGGAAAGTAAATTCTCTTTGTCTTATAAAATGGAATTTGAGGAATTAGAGCACCCAGGATATTCCTTATATGGTAAATACTCTCTACAATTGTGGAATAGCAACAGAGATGAACAATTCGTTTTATAAAAATTGCCTGGGGGAAAAAGACAATCAGAAGAGTAGAAGTCAAGTTTATTCATGTCAGTCAAAAGCTACAGTTATAGGGTCAGAGAATAGCTTGGTGTGAGAGGTTGTCCCCACCCCAAGCATTGCCAGGTATAGCTCTTATGTTCCCAAGCACTGCTAGTCCTGGGCCATACTGGATACCATGCATCCCATGATGGTCCCATGCATCAGTAGGATCAAGCATTTAGCCAGCAGGCCAGTTTGAGCATTGGCAAGATTGATCCCAACAAATAGAGCACTGCTTGGAGATACCCCTCCCTCAAATATAGTTACACGTATAAACATTTTCCCCAAATACTCACAAACAAAACAAGATCAATTATAATGTTAGCCATAACAAAAACCTCAAAATAATTCTAAAATTTGTTCTCTAAATATAAATGAAACAAATTAGTAATTACTAACTGAAAGAGAAGAAAATACCTGAAAATTATACAATATTAAATAGTCCACCATAAAAAAGTCTCGAAGAAAAAACTTATATACATAGAGATGAATGAAAATTAAAATATTCGGATCCAAATCATGGCACCAAGAAAAAAAGCAGAAAATTAAAACAAATATGTGGAATATATCTTAAAACTAAAAATGAGAGGATTATATACAAGACTAAGTGCTTACATTAAAAAAGGGGTTGTCTCTAAGCTCCTAGTTAGAAAAAAAGAGCACAATAAATTCAAAGCAACAAAAAGGAAGGACATAACAAAGATTAAAGCAAAAATCAATGAAGTTAAAATTAGAAAAAAAGGGGGAAAATCAATGTTTATAAAAAGTAGGTTCTTAAAGAGAAATCAATAAAATCGATAAAGTAGCAAGACTAACAAAGATAAAAAAGAAAGAAGCTACAAATCACTCATGTCACAAATGAAGTACCACAAATCCTATGGTCATTAAAAGGATAAAAGAATAATCAACAACTTTATGTGCATGTTACAATTTAGAAGAAATAGAACAATTTTCAAAAACCAAAATCTTCTATATCTCAAATAAGATGAAATTAAAATTTTTCAACAAAAATTTCTACCATCAAAAAAGTTGAGTTTGTAATTAAAAGCATTTTATAAATAAACCTCCAATGACTTCACTGCATAATCGTATCATATAATTTTAAATAATCAACAAAACAGGATTGGGTGGGGAGGAGAGAGATTTGCAACATTGGTGATGGAAATGGTGCACTGGTGAAGGGGGGTGTTCTTTACGCAACCACAATCATATTTGTAACCAAGGTGTTTAAATAAAGATTTTAATTAAAAAACAGGAGTAAATATTATTAAAATAATTTCATAATGCAAATATTACCATAACATTAAAATTAGCATAAAATAGTAAAATATAAAAGTTTATAGCAAGACCTACATAAACTCTGACATAAAACTTTTAATAAGAACATTATAAAATAAAATGTAGCAATATGGGCCTGGAGAAATAGCACAGCGGCGTTTGCCTGACAAGCAGTTGATCTAGGACCCAAAGTGGTTTGGTTCGAATCCCGGTGTCCCATATGGTCCCCCATGCCTGCCAGGAGCTATTTCTGAGCAGACAGCCAGGAGTAACCACTGAGCACTGTCAGGTGTGGCCCAAAAAACAAAAAACAAAAAAAAAATTTTTTTTAAATGTAGCAATATATTAAATTATAACTAGCAAAATTCATTATAGGTGGCAAGGCACCTATAAACATTCAAAACATTCAAAGATGAACTAATATGGTAATTCACCATATCAACAAATAAAGAAGAAAACATTCATATTAATAAATAAAAATTACAAAATTTAATATGTAATCTATTTTTATAAGGGTTTTAAGAACTCACAGAACATCACTTTATTTTAATAGGCTTTTGCAAAAAATCTATAGCTAATATAATCATAAAAGGAAGCATGCTTCTACATAAGGAAAATAGTAAATATATTCTTTCAACTTTTATGCAGAAGGCAAAATAAATAGAAAGTATAAATATTATAAATAAAATTGGCTCTATTTGCAAATAACATAATTATCACTGTCCTAAATAGTCAATAATAAATCTTTTAGAATAAGTAAATTCAGTAAGGATGCAGGAATCAAGATAAACTACAAGTTCTACTCATATTTCTATACCCAATAATAAACAAAAACCAAAACTAAAATGACAACTATTCCAGTAAACACTAAATACATAAGCATTGCGAGAAAATCTGTATAGAATCTGTCTCCTGAAAATATCTTCAGTAAAGAGATCAAATAAAAGACATATACAATAGCCATGAATAAGATGATTTGGGATTAAAATGACAACAAAGATGTCAATTCTTACCAAAACTGACCTGTATTTTTAACATTATATCTACTAAAACATTAACAGATGTTAATGTTTTAACAATAGAGCAATAGCAGGTAATGTGTTTGCTTTGCATACAGTCAACCAAGGTTCAATCCTTGCATCTCATATTGTTCCCCAAGTTTGCCAGGAATAATTCCTGAGTCCAGAGTAAGGAGTAAGCCATGATCATATCTGGGTGTAGTTTAAAACAAAAACAAAATTTTTTTTTGTTTTTGTTTTTTTTGGGTCACACCTCGTGGTGCTCAAAGGTCACTCCTGATTCAGCTCTCAGAAATTCACCTTGGCAGTCTTGAGGGACTATATGGGATGCCTGGAATGGAACCTGGGTCAGCTGTATGCAAGGCAAACACCCTACTGCCGTGCTATGCTCCAGCCCCAAAACAAAAAAAAAATAATTAAAAAAATAAAATACTAGCAGGTTCTCTCTATGGACATAAATCTAACATTATTAAGGAAAAGCATAGGACTAGAAAAGCTAAAAACAATTCTGAATAAAAACAAGGTATAGGAATCATTCTATTCAATATTAAGGCTTAAAATATTGGTGTACTTATTAAGCCAGATTGTATGAGGATAGATCCCAAAGTTATCTGGTCTAATGTCCATTTTTACATAAACAAAATTAGTTACTTCCTTTCTACTTCCCATTACATACATATTAGTATCCAATGCCACTGGATTATTCCAGTACCACCAGCAACCTCTAGGAGCATTTCGTGTCTTCCACCAAACACACTTCACAACAAAATCATCCACTTTGGGAAAAACTGGAATAGACAGCTGATCACAGAACAGAAAAGAACTGAGAAAAGAAACATCTATAGTGTCCAACTGTTTGCTGATACAAGCACAAAAATATTTCAACAAATGACATTGAAGCAATTGGACATCAATCTGTTGGCAAAAAAAATATATATATATACATATATATATACATATATATACATACATATATATACATATATACCTTCTGACAGGTTGAGGAGAGCAGAAACTTTGCTGTGGTTGGGCAAGGTGGAGGGACCTATGCCTTCTGGCAAGTAAAGTGAGGGAGGAGACTTGAGGGTGGGGCTAAACCTCATCTACCTCAGCCATCATACCAATCTAGAGCTGCACTCCAGAGAAGGGACCCAGCCCCAGGCCACCAGTGACTAAGGAGGGCTGAAATCTGAAGGCAGTACACTTCAAGCCAAACCACCAAATGCAAAGAAATATTGGTAAACTAAGGAAGACACTGACAACTGGGGATATGGAGAGAAATCCTAGCAAGTTTCCAAGTTCACCAAAGCACAGGGGCCCAATAGATGAGGACCTAAAAGCAGCAATGCAAGCCATGGCAAAAGAAATCAAGGAATCACTAGGCAGCAAGTTAAAGAAATCCATAGATGAACAAATCAACCAACTCAAAGAAGAACTTCTGCAGAAGATGAGAGAATCCATACAAACGGAATGGAAGGAAACAAAAAAATATCTCAGCAAGCATAATAGCAGAATTACACAGTTGGAGAATCACATAGAAGAACTTGAAAAAAAACTGCAAACCAAAAATGACAAAGAAGCCAATAAGGAAATTGAATCAGTAATTGAGCAATTCCCCAAGAACAAAAGTCCAGGTTCAAATGGTTTTACAGGTGAATTCTAGGGGGCTGGAGAGATAGCATGGAGGTAAGGCATTTGCCTTTCATGCAGAAGGTCACTGGTTCGAATCCCGGCATCCCATATGGTTCACCGAGCCTGCCAGGAGCAATTTCTGCACGTGGAGCCAGAAGTAACCTGAGTGCTGCCGGGTGTGACTCAAAATCAAAAACAGGTGAATTCTATCAAACATTCTGAAAAGAATTATTATCAATGATCCACAGGCTCTTCCAAAACATTGAAAAGACAGGACTCCTTCCTAATTCCTTTTATGAATCTAATATCACATTCATTCCCAAAGATGGCAAAGACACCACCAAGAAAGAAACTACAGACCAATCTCACTAATGAACATAGATGCAAAAATCCTCAACAAAATCTTAGCAAACTGAACCCAGATTATACATCATACCCAAGTGGGTTTCATCCCAGAGATGCAAGGATCGTTCAAATACTGAAATCAATAACATCATACACCACACCAACAATAAGACAAAAATCACATGATTATATCAATTAATGCAGAGAAGGCGTTTGACAAAGTCCAACACCCATCCATGATGAAAACACTCAGCAAAAATAGGACTGGAAGGAACCTTCCTCAAAATAGTTACAGCTATCTATAAAAATCCCACTGCCAACATTATCCTTAATGGCAAAAAACTGAAAGTATTTCCACTAAGGTCAGAAACTAGACAGGGTTGTCCATTCTCCCCACTCTTATTCTTATTCTTATAGTTTTAGAAGTCCTAGCAATAGCAATCAGGCAAGAGAAGGGAATCAAAGGAATACAAATAGGGAAAGAGAAACTCAAACTATCTCTTTTTGCAGATGATCTGATGATATACATCAAAAATCCTAGAGAGTCCACAGTAAAATTCCTAGAAACAGTTAACCAATACAGCAAAGTGGCTGGCTACAAAGCCAATACACAAAAGACAGTAGCGTTCCTCTATACAAATAACTAAGTAAAGGAGAAAGAGATTAAGGAGACAACCCCATTAAAAATAGTTTCCAAAAATATCGAGTACCTAGGAATGAACCTTACAAGGGAAGTGAAGGACCTATACCATGAAAACTTCAAAAGACTTCAGAAAGAAATTGAAGAGGACCTAAGGAAATGGAAGAACATCCCATGTTCATGGGTAGGTAGAAACAACATTTTCAAAATGACAATCTTAGTTAAACTTATATAAAGATTCAATGCAATCCCTATTCAAATTCAGACATCATTTCTTTTTTAAGGACTTAGAACAATCAATTATAAAATTCATTTGGAACCATAAAAGACCCAGGTTAGCCAAATACATACTAAAAAACAAGAAGCTGGGTGGCATTTCTTTACCAAACCTGAAGCTTTACTATAAAGCCATAGTGATCAAAACAACATGGTACTGAACAAAGACAGAGTCTCAGACCAGTGGATTAGAACAGAATATCCAGAGATAAACCCCCAAATATAAAGTCAACCAATATTTGACAAAAGAGCCAAGAACTTGAAATGAAACAAAGACAGTCTCTTGGGGGCCGGACAGATAGCTTGGAGGTAAGGTTTGCCTTGCATGCAGAAGGACGGTGGTTCAAATCCCAGCATCCCATATGGTTCCCTGAGCCTGCCAAGAGCGATTTCTGAGTGTAGAGCCAGGAGTAACCCCTAAGTTCTGCCGGTTGTGACCAAAAAGAAAAAAAGAAAAACAGAAAGACAGTCTCTTCAACAAATGGTGTTGGAACAACTGGATAACCACCTGTAGGAAATTAAAGACTTGGGACTGGAGAGATAGCATGGAGATAAGGCATTTGCCTGGCATGCAGAAGATCGATAGTTCGAATCCCGGCATCTCATATGGTCCCCCGAGCCTGCCAGGAGTTATCCCTGAGAGCTGCCTGGTGTAAACCAAAAACCAAAAAAAGGAAAGAAATTAAAGACCGATCCATACCCCACACCTTAAAAGTCAACTCAAAATGGATTAAAGATCATGAAATCAAACTCAAATCTATAAAGTTTATTGGGGAAAAAATAGGCGGAACACTCCAGGACCTATATATCAAACAAGTTTTTGAGGCTAGAATGCCAATGGCAGGAACATTAGCATCAAACCTAAAAAATAGAACTACATCTAAATGAAATGTTTCTGCATGGCGAAAAAAACCCTAGTTAATATTAGAAGACAGTTAATAGAATGGGGAAAATTTTTTGCACTCAACACATCAGATAAAGGGCTGATTTCTAGGATATACAAAGCACTCAAAAAGCAGAGCTCCAATTAATCTAATAAAGCCATAGAAAAATAGGGAGAAGAAATGAATAGACACTTTTCCGAGGAAGACCCAAGGATGGCCAGCAGACATGAAAACATGCTCACCTTCACTCATCATTAGGGAAATCCAAATCAAGAAAACAATGAAGTACCATCTTATACCACAGAGAATGGTTCACATCAAAAATAACGGCACCAATCTCTGTTGGTAGGGAGGGATGTGGTAAGAAAGGAACTCTCATCCACTGCTGATGGGAATGCTGCCTGGTCCAACCCCTATGGAAAACAATGAGGAGAGTGCTCAGTAAACTCAGAATTGAGCTGCCAGATGATCCAGCAATTGCTCTCCTGGGTATCTATCCCCAAGTCGCAAGGACATTCATCCCTAATTATGTGTGCACTCCACTATTTATTACAGCACTCAGTAGAATAGGCAAGATTTGAAACCAATGTTGGTGCCCAAAAACAGATGAATGGATCATGAATATGTGATATTTATACACGATGGAATCCTACATTGCAGTTAGAAATGATACAATCATGAATTTTGCAGAAACATGGATGGATCTACAAAATATTATGTTAAATGAATTAAGCCAGAAGATGAAGGATAAATACAGAATGATAGCACTTTTCTGAGGTACTTAGAATATATACCATATATACATATAATACTCCAAGAACAAATACAATGGTCTAATGGGGTAGAAACTCCAAACACTGTAGTTGTCACCATTTACTAGGGAGAAGTGTTCAAAAACAAATCAAAGAGGAACAACACAAAGCCTCAACGATCTATTATACCATAAAGAAACAAGCAACAACGGAAACAACAGTTTATTGAACAGGTATGTAATCAGCCTTTTACTACAAAGGCCTATAATAATGTCTTAGGGAGCTCATATACAGATACTGATGAAAAATATGATTGGAAGCCAGAGACTCAAGCGGCAGCATTTCCTAACAATATGTTTTAGTGCATTAATCTTACTAGATATAAAATAATCTCCCAGCTACTTCGATATGTAAGATGTAGCGGACAATACTACATAGGGTAGGCTCCCACATAGGTAGGCCTCATTAACACATTATTTAGTACTTGAGACATGAAACCTATGTGTCTCCTAAATTGTTCCAGCCATTATGTAACTCTGAAACCTTCATTTAGCAAGGCCCAATCCCATCACT
>PVKC010045599.1:0-11387 GCA_004027635.1 Crocidura indochinensis | reverse complement strand
GCTGTCCTCCCTTGTCCCCCCCAGCCAGACTCTGTTAATTTTTATTTAAAATAACTTGCCCCATCCCAGGTGAGGGCTGTTATTCTTCATTTAAAATAATCTTCCCCCTCCTAGGTGAGGGAGGGCCTGATCCTCATGGTGAGATTAACATCTCAAAAGAAGAGATCAGGGAAACAGAAAGTTGGGACAGGGTTACAGTACCTCCTGGAGATTACTATAGCAGCTAGATAGTTTTTGGTATGGTCAGAAGGAAAACCTGTATTCATAATTAATCTAATAGCCCTCTGGGAAGAAACTTTAATTATTGGCCATATCATTACCAGCCATTATGTAACTTTTTTAAAAATGAAACAACTTCATTTGAATGTCTAAGAAAAAAAAGGAATAAAATTTGTGAGTTATAGAGGAAAAAAAAAAGCTCAAGTCATGAAAAGTTTTAAAAAAGTTCTTAAAGTTTTAAAAACTTTAAGAAAAATGTACAAAGAAGACTCTCCTTGCCCTCCTATGTGAATGTTTTCCACTAGGAAAATTTCCTCTGCATTATAGAAGATAAAAAATTAATTTATGAAGCTGTCACATATGTCAAGAGATATCAATTATTAATTTGAGATAAGTAAAAGAATCCATGTGGATGGATAACAATGTACAACTTAGTTCCATGATGTTCTTGCTGACTACAGTACAGATTCCCTAGATCTTAGTCATTTTGGGGGAAATTGTGTGATTCTGTTAGTTGATAATATTGGAGCCAGAGTTAGAGTAGAAGAGGGAAAGGAATTTTGCAGGCATTATCAGATAGGTAAGGAATTATGCAGACATTATCAGTAAGACTTTTCATAGAATATTTCTTCCACAAGAACTGCTTCTCCAACTTCCCTAATGAAAAATAACCTTTCATAGTTAAGATAGTAATATAAATAAGCCCATAAGTAGGAATTAAAGCTATATTTTAAAAATAGCAAAAGATGGGGCCTGTGTAATAATATAAGGGTACTTGACTTGCATACAACTGACCCAGATTTGATCTCTATCATACCATATGGACCCTTGAGAACTGCCAGGACTGAGTGTAAAGCCTGGGATGAGTAAGCCCTAAGCATTTATAGGTGTGACCCCAAAATAAATAAAAACTAATTAGTATATACATAAACATAAAAAAGAGTAATAAAATTATACATCATTGCACTTTCTGAAAATTATTTTGAGTCAAAGAAGAAAATTTGAGTCAAATCTGAAATTTCAAAATATCTTTACAAGATAAATACTAAAGCTACAACATAGAATACTCTTTTTGAAGAAAATCAGAGAGAAATTCATAGTCATATATGTATCTATTATTGAAGAAAAATAAAAATTGATAAGATAGGGGCTTGAGCAGTAGCACAATGATTATGGTATTTGCCTTGCACACAGCTGAATCAGTTTGAATCCCTGGCATTTCATATTGTCCCCTGAACCTGACAGGAATAATTCCTGAGCACAGTGTCAGGAATAACCCCTGAGTGCCATAAGTGCTCACCCCCAAAAAACAAACAAAATTAATAAGATAACCCTCAAAAATCCATGAAACAAAAACCAATACTAATAATATGGCAATTAAACCCACATTCAAGGAATGTGTACAGCATAGAGAACTCTGAGCATTGTTTAATGAAGCGTTACATAGATTAAAATGACTCATGTGCAAAAGGCTATTAAGTCAAGAAATCAAGATTCAAAATAACTCGTGTGGTGAGCAATCATTGCATTTCTTTTTAAAATTTCTGTGTGTGTGTGTGTGTGTGTGTGAGCGTGCTGTGTGTATGTGAAAACAGATTACTCTCCCAACCCCCAGCTCCAAAGAAAGAGTCCCACAAAGTGTCACAATTGAATTGAGCTCCCAACCTTTCCTTTCATCCTCTCTCTAATCTCACACTAATGTCTTGATTAGGTATGTCTCTATATTTGTAATTTATATTATACATTTTATATATATATTACATATAATATATGTAAATCATAAAATTTGTATTTTCACTTTGAATCACACATATATTCGTTCAAGTCAAGAGAAATTTACTTATACTGGAGTGTTCTTCAATGAAATAAATAGAAAAATGTTCAGAGGTGTAGCATTTTTTTCCTCAGTATTAATATATTTTCTTTCTGAAGATTAAAAAGTTTGAGTAGTGCTGATTAAATTCACATACTTTCAGAATCTAAATTCATCATTTAATGTCAATGAAAGTAATGCACTAGCCATCTGACTGTAAGTTGGCTAAAATCTGAATCTCCTGAAAAATATATTTGGTGGTGTTGCAATGTAGAGTAGCTAACTTTCCTAGAGTTTGAATTGGAAAATTTTGTACAATTCTTCCCTTCATGTTTCTATTGACACTTTGTTCCAGATTTTCTGCTTACTAAAGATTCTATAATCTTCATAAAAAGTCATTTTCCTAATTTTGTCCTTTAGCTTCCAATCTATACCCCCCCCCAATTCCATCTTAGCTCTACTGGAAATGTTTTAGAAATGACATATTAAGACCTCTGCACTCATTTTAAGAGTTGTACTAAGTGGGTTATCAAAGCTATATTGCCATTATTTCTTGAGAAATATAGAGTCAATCTTTTATGTTGCACAAACTTTGAATATAACTGTCTCTATGTACAAGTTGAACTGAGTTTCCTACTTTTTTTCCCACCTGAGTTTCTTACTTTTGCATAAATAATAAGATTCTTCTGTGTTTATATATAAAATAATTATAGTGTATCTGCCCTATAAAGTTTCAAATAAAATTACAATATTTAAACTAAACTAGAACATTCCTCCTTCATATATAGCATTTATAAATAATACTATTTAGGGATAATAGGGAATAGAAAAAAGGAACTTGCAAAGATAATTCTCTCAAACCAAACTGGATCTACTAAAAAGCCAGAATTTGAATAGTCCTTGAATAAAATCTATTTATAACTATGTAATAATCTACGAGACTAGCTGAACAGAACTCATGCTTGGAATACTTCCTTATATTTAGAGTATCTCTAATAATCACTTACTCTCAGCTATTGTGACTCCTAGCCTATCACCCTTTATATCTTTTTTTTTTTTTTTTGGTTTTTGGTTTTTGGGCCACACCCGGTGATGCTCAGGGGTTACTCCTGGCTATTTGCTCAGAAGTCGCTCCTGGCAGGCACAGGGGACCATATGGGGAACCGGGGGACCGAACCACAGTCCGTCCTAGATTAGCGCAGGCAAAGCAGGCACCTTACCTCCAGCGCCACTGCCCACCCCCCTTTATATCTTTTTCATAAACTTTACCTTTCATAGACTTTCCCTCTTTGTGCATCTCCTGACAGTGTTAACTTTCAATGCAAAGTATTCATCAGTCAAGTAGATAGTTGAAAAGTCTGGTGCATGTACCTAATGAGAGGTTTAATTTTAATCCCTAGTACCCCATGGTCTCATAAGCATTCTGGGAACATTACCTGAGTTTTGATTCGAGAGTGTGGAGTATCTCTGAGTACTACTACTAAAAAGCCATCCATTTTAAGGTACTAAGGAGTAAAAAACAATATCCTAAAGGAATGCACAGATTGTGAAAATTTAAAAAAAAATAATATGTAAAATGTTGATGTTAAGAGCTGAGGAGATAATACAAGGTTAAAGAACAATATGATTGGGCTCACTAACAAGCAACCATATAGTCCTCTGTGTAACACCAGGAGAGATTTCTAAACACAGAGCTAGGATTAAGCCCTGAGCACCCAGGTGCAGCCCCAGAACTAAAATATACATATATAGATACCATACGAGGACAAATTAGATCAGTTTATATTCCCAATTGCTTAAATTCTAAATTTTCAGCTATATCATTATCAGTTGTAATGATAGAATCACAAAAGTGCCAAAGTCATTTTTTGAATAAAGTCAGAATTCAGTAAATAATTTTAAAAGAACGGATGAAACGCATTTTTCTTCAGCATAATTCTTATTCCCTTAGTACAGATAGAATATAAACATTTTATATACTGAATGACTTATATGGTATTTTGATTGAAATCTCACATAAATATTTTTACCTGGTAGCTATTAGTACTTCCATAACACATTACGTTAAGCCTGGATGACTTAAACAACCAATTTTTATTTATTCAGAATGGTAGAGGCTAAAAAATCAAAAAGGAGGATGTTTGTTTTATTTTGAATTTCTGTCCTTGATTTGAAGATGGCTGCCTGCATGCTATCCCCTCACAGGCTGTTTTCTCTGTGTCACACACTTGTTTCCTAATCTCCCCATGACACAGACACTAGTCAAATGACTCGCTTTACCTTTGTTACCTTTTTTTCACATCCCTATTTCCAAATACAAATACTGGGAATCAGTTGTGAGAGACTTAGTAGGAAGTTCAATATATGACTTTTAGGGGGGCACAAATTAGTCCATAAAATTGAATATAGTGTATGAATCTAAACAGATTATTGCTCTGGAGATGATGTCCTGAAAAAAAGGAAGTAGACCTTTCCAGTAAAATTATTTTTCACGGGGTCGGGCGGTGGCGCTGGAAGTAAGGTGCCTGCCTTGCTTGCGCTAGCCTAGGACAGATCGCAGTTCGATTCCCCGGTTTCCCACATGGTCCCCCAAGTCAGGAGCAACTTCTGAGCACATAACCAGGAGTAACCTCTGAGCATCACTGGGTGTGGCTCAAAAACCAAAAAAAAAAAAAAGAAGAAAGAAAAAAATTATTTTTCACACTTTCATATCTAAACTACCTTGGATTTTATGTGTAGAGTGTCATTGAATTTTCCACCTTGAGTTATAGTAATGTTTCACACTATATTTGAGAAAATTCTAGCAAAACATAAAAGACCACAGTAATTCTGTGATTGGTCCTGTTGCCAGAAAGTGGGACATGGTAGTCACTCTAAAGAGAATACCACGTCAGTCCTGCCTAGCCCAACAGCAAGCTGCCTGGAAAGTGAATGCCAGGAAGGACTGCGGAAAATCTGCAGAGACCCACTAGATCTGGTTGATGTGGGAACTTGTGCCTAACACCCATATTTTTAGGGTTCTCTGGTTCTCAGGCTGAAGTGAAGATGTGCCTTCACAGAAAAATAACAGAAAAATCAGTTGTACATTTCATCTAGATTCTAGATTCTTCTGTTTATTCTCACAGAAAAAAACTCCAGCAAAAGGCAAGTATCAAAATTAAATAGTTTCACTTAGGAAATGGGAAAGAAGAGAGATGTTATCCATCCATCCATTCATCCATCCAGTCTAGGCGGTACAAACAAGTCCAAAGTTGAGTTACTAAGGAAATTTGATTATATAGGCCTTTTCTATGCTGACTTGGCTTAAATTGCCTTGGCTTTGTAAAAAGAAGAGTACATTAATAATATCTTGTCAAATATTAATATCTTGTCAAAGGAAAGGAATTTGAGTTTTGAGCTCTTTCTTCAGAGTTTTAGGGAGGTCTTTGAATGTCACATCAAGAGACGTGGAATGTCTCTTGACAGGCCTCTTAAGGAGCCTGGACTTAGGCTTTTATATGGTATGTTCAGGTCTTCAGGTCTGCCTACTATTTATGACAGCAGGCAGCTTACCTCCCAAACATTTCTTGTTTTTCTGACTTGCTGATATTTATTGTTAAGGGATTCCCTCCATCTGCCTGCCCATTTCAGTGCCCACACCCCCTCCACTGCCTTTTCAAACTGCACTGATCTTGGCAGATACCTTACTTCAGTCATTTAATAAATGTAACATAAGCAGAAGTTTGAAAATTACTGGTGCATTGATGTTCATCCAGGTGAGAACACCCGTGAGAATCTGTCTGATGATAAGATGCCCCTTACCCACAGAGGCAGAACTAAAAATGTTACAGTAAAAATAAGGGAAGGGACACATAATCGAAATGTTCCAGATGGTGATTTTAAATATCACTTAACATGAAATGTAGTCAGTTAGAAATCATAAATAGCTAAGATCAGGGATATATATGCAATAGATATGCAACAAGCTTCTGCGTAGGAGATCAGGAAGATAATGTGAAAACACAAATGAGACTAAGTCTCAACAGAATTCACTACTGGTTGATCAGGAAGGCAGATTGTTTTTAATTATGTGAAAAGAAAATGCTGCTGATCAGCTAACTGTGAAGAACGGAGGAAGAAAGCAATTATAAAGACCACCAACTGGTGACCAGCTACTGTTCAGTGACCAGAGACTGGCAAGAGACAAATGACAAAGAGGCAGAGTGTTTTAATGGAGAAGAAAACAGAAATTGAATGTGGTCCTGAAAGTTTCTATTTCTAGAACTTCTGTAGCGTACAGAGATCAACCTATGCGAACAATGAAACACAGAGTTGTTAAATAAAAGAGCTGCAAAACACAAGACATCTGGTGTTTGGAATGATATTCTTAGATGATGTCCACAAGTACCCCTAAATCAGCCTGTTCTGCTCTAAGAAGATGACTGCATTCTTTTAGGTGAACCCAGCCAAAATATAGAATATGAAGAATATGGCAGGAAATAAATTGCCTTGGGCATAGAAGGAGCCCACAAGTACCTCAGTTAGATGTGAAAAAATGAAATTTGCTGTGAACATGGCTTTTTGTATTACATTGAGTCTAAATGTGCCATTATTCCTAGACCCCATGCTGCAACTGCTTCCTCTGGAAGAGTGTATAGTGGGAATATTTTTAATCCATATATTCACCAAAAAAGATCTTCTTGTAAGATAAATGATTTATGATTTAGTTCATGCATTTCTTAGATAACTAGATAGAATCTTACTAGATAAATGCCCTTTTGTGTACATAATGTACTCACCTACCTTTGCATCACATGGAAATTTTAGAAGATTTTAAATACTGACTTCTACACAAATACTTTGTACAGAATAGTGAATATGAATTTCTATTTCCTTAGTTTTCCTTTTATAAGGCATAGGCTACTACAGAGGATCTTCACAGTTATCACAAATGGACAGCATTCTCTACTTTTATTTAAGTTTTTGGAGTCAAAACTTGAAGTGCTCAAGGGCTATTCTTTTTCTCTTTTTTCCCCTAAATTTAAGTGATTTATTCAAGCACCATGGTTACAAATTTGTTCAGAATTTAAGTTATACAATGTACAACACACTTCACCAGTGCACCCTTCCCAGCGCTATCATCATCACCAATGTCTTCTGTTTCCCTTCCAACCCTTAACCCCATCCCTGCCTTGCTCTAGGACAAGCAAATTGCTTTTCTCTCTCTCTCTCTCTCTCTCTCTCTCTCTCTCTCTCTCTCCATATATATATATATATATATATATATATTTCTCTCACTGCCCCCCTTTCTTTCCTTTTTGACTTTGTGATCAGCACTATTGCTAATGGATGGGTGCCTTGCATGTTGATTTCTCCCCTTTCAGTGCCAAGTTCTTGTCCCTAGCAATCAGTTAGTTCCATCTATCAATGTCCTTCTTTACTCTAGCTACTCTCATAGCTCTTGTGGCAAGTTTTCTACCCTGGGCTGGGCCTACTAACCTTTGTCTATATTGTCTCTGGGAATTGTTACCATACTATCTCTTGTTTTCCTTATATCCCACAAATAACTCATTTTATTCTATCTCTTTCTTTCTGGCTCATTTCACTCAGCAAACCAGTCTCCATGTACATTCATGTATAGGCAAATTTCATTACTCCATTTTCCTAACAGCTGCAGAGTATACCACTGTGTATATGTACCATATTTTCTTTAGCCACTCAGTTGTTGCGGGCACTTGGGTTGTTTCCAGATTCTGGCTATTGTAAATAGTATTGCACTGAACATAGGAGTGCAGAGGGCATTTTTGTGTTCCTGGAGTATATACCTAGGAGTGGTATTCCTGGAACATATGGAAGCTGAATTTCTAGCTTTTTGAGAAACGTACATATTGTTTTCCAAAAAGGCTGGGCCAGTCCACATTCCTACCTACACTGAATGAGAGTCCCTTTCTCTTTGCATCCTCTCCAGCATTTGTTGCTCTTGTTTTTTGTGATGTGTGCTAGTCTCTGTGGTGTGAGATGGTATCTCATTGTTGTTTTGATTTGCATCTCCCTGATGATTAGTGGTGAGAACATTTTATGTGCTTATGGCTATCTGAATTTCTTCTTTGAGGAATTGTATGTTCATTTCTTCTCCCTATTTTTGGATGGTTTTGGCTAGATTTTTTTCTTGTAAAGTTCAATCAAAACCTTGTTTATCTTAGATATTAATTTATCTTCGAGATTAATCCCTTATATGATGGGTATTGGCTGAATAATTTCTCCTATTTCATGGGTAGCCTTTGTTTATATCCTAGTCACAATTTTTTGAGATACAGAAGCTTCTGAGTTTGATGTAGTCCCATTTGTTAATCTTACTTCCACTTGCTTGCCCAGTGGGGTTTCATAAAGAAGTCTTTAGCTTTGATGTCATGAAGTGTTCTTTCAACATTTTCCTCTATGTGCCTTATGGTTTCAGGTTTGAAACAAGGTCTTTAACATTTGTGCATGTTGTTAAGAAATATGTGTTCATTTTTTTTGCATCTAGATGACCAGTTTTCTCAAAACCTTTTGTTGAAGAGGTTTTCTTGTATTTGAATTTGTATTTGTATTTGTTGCACCTTTACCAAAAATTAATTGATTATACACCTGGAAGTCAGTTTCAGAATACTCAAGTGTAATCCATTGATCTGTGGGTCTGTCTTTGTTCCAATACCTACTGTTTTAATGACTATTGATTTATATTACAGTTTAAAGATGGAAAAAGTGATTCCTCCCAGCTTTTGTGTGTGTGTGTGTGTGTGTGTGTGTGTGTGTGTGTGTGTGTGTGCCGAAGATGTCTCCATATGAATTTCAGGAGAATCTGATCCACTTCTTTGGAAAATGTCATGGAAGTTTTTATAGAGGTTGCATTAAATCTGTACAATTCTTTCTTTATAGAAAGAATTGGCATTTTAATGCTATTATTAATAATCATTAATAAATTAAATGGTATTAATTTATAAATATGTATTAATTATAGGTATAATAATTATATGTATTTAAATTTAATAATATTAGTGATAAATGTCATTAATAAATTAATTTAATTGATTTAATGATATTAGTCCTCCCAATCCACAAGCAGAATGTCTCCAATTCTTTGTAATATTTTATATAGAAAATTCTAAAGATTCCACAAAAAAAGCTTCTGGAAACAATAGACTTGTAAAGTGGAAAACTACAAAATTAATACACAAAAATATATGCTTTCCTAAACACAAATAATGACAGAAAAGTAAACAATATCAAAAAAATATTCCCATTCACAATTGTGCCTCAGAAAGTCAGGTACCTTGGAATCAACTTAACTAAAGAGGTGAAAGAGCTATATAAAGAAAACTACAAAACACTGACTCAAGAAATAAGAGAACATTGGGGCTAGAGTGATAGCACAGCGGAGTTTGCCTTGCAAGCAGCCAATCCAGGACCTTGGTCACGGGTGCCTGCCAGGAGCTATTTCTGAGCAGATAGCCAGGAGTAACCCCTGAGTGCTGCTGGGTGTGGCCCAAAAACCAAAAAAGCAAAAACAAAAACAAAAACAAAAAAAAAGAAAGAAAGAAATAAGAGGACACAGGAAATCAAGGGCTATTCTTGACTCTACATTCTGGGATAGGGCTCTGTCTTGACTCTGAAAATAAAGTTCTTTTATACATATTTTTTCATAACATCAGCAATTCCAATCTAGATTTAAGAAAGTAAATTTTGAGATATTTTAATACATAAAAACTAAGTTTATAATAAAAACCTCAGATTCTGTAATTAATATATACTTGAACAAAATTAAACAGAACTAACATTGCATGTTAGAACACCAAAAAGAGAGTTGTAAAAATCTTCAGACTTTAAAAAAAAAAGTCCCCAAATGAACTGATACTATATTAAATAGACTACATGATAGCAAAGATATATTAGCTTATGCCATAAGCAGAGAATGTGAAAATGAGAATCAAATTATGCTAGAATGAGTAAAAAATATATATTATGGCAGATGGAGTCAAGTCACAGCCGCTACAGTGAAACATCACTCCATGTTGTAGGACTCCCTGGTGAAATGAGGTAACTTAAAACAACTTTGGTTGGAGACTAGTTTGCTCAGAGACTTACAAACTTAATTAATCTGAATTACAAACTTTAAAAAATAGATGCTTACATATTAAGCCACACAAGTCAATGGCTAACAAATTGTAACTGTAGAAATATTTGGTTAGGCTAGCAAAAAAATTACAACTTTGTTAAGCCTAAAAAGGAAAGTGCAAAAAACAACCAACAAAAATAAACAAACCCAGAAATTTAATTCAGTCTGGATTAGCATTTATTAACAAATAGCAAACAATTCATTTGGAAGAAAAGGAAGAGGCAGAGAGAGATGAGAAGTTTTTAAATATTAAAGATTATGAGTCTTGTTTGATGACTCAGCTTTTGGATACCGGTGATTTTTCTCCACAAAACCCAGCTCAGCAGTTCTAAGGAGGATAATTGTTTATTGTAATTTGTCTCACCAACATAGTCTGTCTGACCTAGTATAATCAGAAAGAAGCTTCAGTGAGTTCAAGGGCCTGATGTGGGTTTTTTCATAATGAGGACTCCTGGGTGTTTGTGTGGGGAAAACCAATAAAAAAAGATATCTGTAATGCCACCTGAGAATTTTCACCAGGGAGGTACTAAAAATTAGGGAAACTGGACTTGGGGTACTGTTTAAGTTTTGTATATACAAGTCAATGTACAGTGCAATACACCTAAAGCATATCATATTACCAACCACTGTGACCTTAACAGAAGTTCTATTTTTTTGTTATAGAGGAACAAAATATTGTTTTTATTCAATGACAAAGTAGCAGAAAATATTATGTCAGGTCAATTATAAAGGTGACTACTAATGTTAAAACATTACTTTGAGAACAAAAGGGTACCATTTTTAATTAAGCTGAGCACTCAGGTATGAACTGTGAACTGGAAGTGCCTCAATAGAAGTCAAAAGTTCACAACTTCTTTTCATAGATAAATATATAGCTTAAAACTCAGTTCTATACTAAGTTCCTCCTAGGCTGGGAAGTTTATATATAAACTATATACATATATGTATATAAACTATATATATAACTATATATGACTATATAAACTATATATTTTATATAAAACTATATATTTATTTAGTATTGTATATATTTATATATTACATATATATTTATACTATATATTCTATATGTAAACTATATATATAGTTTATATATATAGTTATATATAATGTATATATAATTTATATATAGTTATATATATACAGTTTATATGTATAGTTTATATATATAGTTATATATACTGTCTATATAATTTATATATAGTTATATATACAGTTTAC
>PVKC010045598.1:0-11396 GCA_004027635.1 Crocidura indochinensis | reverse complement strand
CTTTCAGTAAAAGTATTGTAAACCACAGTGCCTAGTAGGAAAAAGAAAAAATTGTGGGTTTTGGTGGAGGAGGGTAAGAGTCTACCATAAAGCAGATATGGTAGGTGGAAGGGAGTAACTGGAGATATTTATGGAGGAGAGCGAACACTGGTAGAAGCAATGGTTTTGTAATATTTATTAACAAAAAAATGGATCATGACTAACTTTGTAGCATTAAAATTTGTAGTAATTCAATTAAAAATTATATCCAGCATAGCCAGGAGTAACCCCTGAGCATCACCGTATGTGTCCCAAAAACCAAAAAAAAAAAAAAAAATCACTTAGGACAAGCTCAAAGAACCATAGGGTGTGTTGGGAAATGTACCAATGTCTGCAGCATACAAGGCAAGTACTATAAAACTGAAATATCTCCCTGGTCCCCGAAGCATTATTTTTTAAATAAAATGGAAATAGAACTAAATATTTTGATTATCATTTTGTAATTTCTAGTGCTTGAAAATAGCATTCTAGGTTTTGAAATTTCAATGAAATAAATAAGATGTAAGAAATACAAGTTCATTTATTTCTCCCTTCTCAATCTACACCTTGTTTTCCATCTAGCTTTCCATTTCAGAAGCAATTTTTTTTTTCAGTTTAAATATCAGCATTTTACTTAACACCAGCTTTTTCTAATGTATGGACAAATATGCAAATCTATGCTTTTTAATATCAAGAAAACCATATTACCAGCACTGCTTTGAATTTAACCACTTTCACTTAACAATATTTTACTGCTATCTATTCAAGTCAGTTCATGAAGTTGTAACTCATTTCTTTTGATGATTGAATAACACTTTATACATAAATCACTATCAACTTAAGCATTATTTCTTAGATAGAAATTTACAGTATATCCATTACATGGGTTTAAAGTACTGTAAATCATTACCCTTTTATGTGCATAATTTTGCATGAATATAAATTATCTATAAGCTAGGTACCTGATTTCAGACTTTTTTAAATCTTGTCTTAAAAAAATCATGCTTTAATTGTTGCCGAAAGTAACAGTGCTTCCTCATATATTTCCTCATTAGGACTTTTATTATTATACTAAATACTTGTCAAATGTAAGGGCAAGCAAAGTTTGAGATTGTATGTTTGTTTATATTTTAAACTCCTTGATGATTAATGATATTTAATTATTCAGTAATTTTTGTTTGATATTACTTATTTTATAATTTTTTAATTTTTATATTTAATTTTTATAATGGTAGAAAAATTCTAAATATCCTATAATTCTCTATTTTTTGGATTGAAAATATGGAATAAGCCTTGAACACAGATGATATTCGCCTCAAAACCAAAAAAAAATAAAGAAAAAAACACTTGAAAAATAAAAAGAAAAGGCAGCTGTACTGTTTTTGCATGACCATCTCTCATCTAATACAAGTGTGCTATCCAAGATAATATAAAACACTCATAAAACTTTACTAGGTAAAAAAGACCAAACTCATCAAAAACTGGAGAAAAGAGATAAACAGACACTCCCTCTAAGAATACTATATTATTTTTGAAGCAAAATATCATTACATTACTTGTTTCATTGAAAATCAACATTAATTGGAAGAACTCTTCAAGATAAAAAAAAACTTCTGAGGTATTTGGCAAAGATAATAAAGACAAAAATAAATAAATGGAACTACAAGAGATTATTGAATTAAGGTTTTGCCAGACAAAAGGTTTTATTGAGCTAAAATAAAGATACCTCATTTAATGGAGAACATTTTTGTACTAGGTATATTAGATACAGGACTAACACCCAAGATATATAAAGCTTCACAGACTTCCAAGCAAAACAAAAGTAAAGTTCATCAAATAAAGGAGAGATTGCCTGGGTATTAGCATAACAAAAGAGGTGAAGAAAAGTATAAACCATTTTAAAAATTTAAAAGTGGACACAGGACATGGAAACATGTTCCCTGTTCATAGATTGGAAGGATTAATGTTTTCAAAATGACAAACTTACCCAAAGCATTATATAGGTTCAATGCAGTCCCTATAAAAATACATTTGAATTTTTAAAAAACAAAATCAAATGCTGTTGAAATTTATGTTATAACAACTCTTCTGAATATCAAAATAAAATCCTAGGAAAAGAAGATGGAAGGCTTCTCTCCTCCAATTTCAAACTATATTATAAATCTGCAGTAATAAAAACAGTGTACTAATAGAATGACAGACTCAGATAAATGTCATGTAATTTAAAGTGATAGATCCACACAGTATATGGGCAGTTTAACTTCAAAAAAATGAGAGAAAAAGTGAAATTGAACAAGGAAAACTTCTTCAAAGAATAATACTGGAAAATTCAAACCATTTTCTACCTCATGCACAAAGGACATTTTAAAATTGATTAAAGACTTTAATATCAGACATAAACACACATACTATATTGAGAAGAAAATGTAAAGAATATTTCATTACATTTAATTTCAGGGATATCTTTAATTATTCAAAATTCCTAGTCAGGTTAAAAGAAGCAAAGATAAATAGACTATGACAAACTAAGAAGATTCTGCACTGAAAAGGAAACTATAAGCAAATAAAAACACATCCCAGACTGGTAAAGACTATTTTCCCGCCTCTCATCTAATACAGAAGTTATAACCAAGATAATTACTCATAAAACTTTATTTTTCCATATCCATGAGTCTTAAAGGGCATAATATACTTTTGAAACAAGACACACCCTGCTAATGGATTATTCCAGGATCTCAGCTCAGAAGTGGAGTGACCACTGGAGAAGCTGAGAAGACCATTTGATGACTGGATTTCAAACTAAGGTGCAGCCACAATCATAATGACAAGTTTCTTACCTACTGTGCAATCTCTGGTTCAAGGATCTAGCATTTTTGACTGGCAGTTTTTTTCTGGAGATTGTGAATTTACCACTCTATTCACTTCTAACCTGCAGAGTTTCTGCTAATAGTTTTTAAGACACACTACTGGGAAAACTTCATAAAAATTACTCCCCTTCCAGCTGCCTTTAATATTGTTTCTACATCTTGAACTATTGATAATTTTACTACTACATTTTATGGTGGATGTCTTTTTGCTATTTTTAAATAACCAAATGTTCTGTTAGTTTTATCAACTTGTATAATCAGTTTCTTTCTTTCTTTGGGGAAATTTTCTACATTATTTCTTTCAATGTGCTTTATATTACCATTTCTCTCTCTTTCCTTCTGAGATTCCCATTTTATGTTCATATTATTTCATCTTTAAAATTTTTATGTTCATATTATTTTATCTTTAAATCTTTCCTAATGGAAATCTTAATTCTCATAAAGCTTCTTTATTTTAACAGCATAATTATCTTTTATCTTCCACACAATTTAGTTTTACATTACTATATGCTTTACATACTTTATTTAATTTAATGTTATGTACTATATTATTCTCTCTGATTCAGTACTTCAACTGGTATATACTATGACTTTTGCTTTCTTGAGAACTCTCCTTTTTGGGGGTCACACTCAGTGATGTTCAGGGTTTAGTCCTGGTTCTGTACTAATAAATTGGTCCTGGTGATGCTCAGAGGACTGTATGGAATACCAGGGATTGAACTCAGGTTGGCCATGTGCAAGATAAAAGTTCTATTCATTGTACTATATCTCTTGCCCTTTTATGAGAATACTTTATGTTAAATATTGAACTGATCATCACATAAGCTTTTATTTATTTATCAAGAAAATTATAATTTAAATTTAATTTAAGTTAATTAAAACTTTACTTTCTACTTTGTTTAAATTATTTTTGACTTTATATATATATGTTTACCTGATTATTTTTTCTCTCAAATTAGCTTTTTAAATTCTATTGCATAAGTTTGATCTGCTTTTCTGAACTTTTCTCTTTGAGTTTCTTTATTATAACAATTGTAAAATTTGAGTTTCTTTCTTAAAACAATTGTAAAAACTATATCTAACAAAGTAATACACTTATATCATGAAAGTTCAGGTGACCCATATTATCTAATATTCTTTTGAGGTCTTAAAATTATCATATATTTCATCTATGTGTATCTGTATTACATATTTATGGTATGTATATGTATTGCTTATATTTTCATGTACTTTCCTTTATTGTAGTATTCCTTATCTATATAAGTTATGTAAAAAGATGAATAATTTTACTCTATAACTAGAGATCGTGGTGTTTGTACAGGTCATAGGACGAAGCCTAGGTTAGATTCGTTCTTAGTGATTCTAGAAGTTCTGTTCCATCACTGTTGTTAGAGGTCTTGGTTTTTGCACAAATCCTAGGATGAAGCCTAGGATAGTCTTTCATTATGGTTCCAGAAGTTTTGCCCAGTTGCATTGTCAAAGTCAGACCTCTGGAATTAGAGAACTTGGTTTTGTACAAATCTTAGGCTGAAGCCTACCTAGGGTATTTCTTATTGATCTCAGGATAAGTTCTGCCCAGTCATGGTTGTCAGTCAATCTTCTGTATTAGCAATCTTGGTTTTTGCACAGATCAAAGGATGACATGTTTTGTAACCCCACCCCTCATTCTTTGTGTAAGCTTACCTACAAGAAAGACCCTCCCATTTCTGGGAGGGGTCTTGGGGAGATGAAAGAAAATTTGGCAAAAGGGGATTTGCATGGATGCAGGATGAAGGAGGAAGCAAGAGGAGGAGATGGCTGAGGAACAAGGTACAATGCAGGGCTGAATAGGAATCCAGAGTAAATGATTATGGTAGGCCACACTGGGCTGGAGAAGAAAGGCCTCCATCACCATCCACCTTCATCCAAGCCCATCTGAAGGACTTTAATGCAACAATCTTATCATTAGGAGATGAGATATGATAACCTGCTCTTAGATCAAGTTGCTGCCATTTTCTTGTTGTCAGGATGTCATATGTCATATCAAAATTGGCACATGTTAGTGCCAGAGCAGTATTAGGAATTTCCCAGGAAGAGTTTGGTTCCTGGTGCTGTTGCAAAGAACTGTTGGTTCTATGTCTGGGCCTGAGGGTTCGGGATTGAACAGTTGCTGTCTGATCACATGGAGTCTAATTAGGTTCACATGACACATGTTCAAGGTGGAAGGTGCCCCTGTATTATAGAATGTATGAGTTCTTATACCTAGTAGATAAGAGTTTGTTTCTATACATATAATTTCCCCTTTTTAGTATGTCTTTGAGAAAAGGAAAGGTGTCATATTATATCGCTCGTGCTTTGGGGGGTAAAAACGACAGGCTACACAATCTCCTTGCCCTAGTTTTGATCTGAGCTTTAATCCCAGGCAAGATTTTTTTCTTGTAGGTTTTCACATTAAGCAGAACCAAAACAGGTGAAGTTAAGGGAAAATATGTATAAGAAATAATAATTTTTAAAAAGTAATTAAATCATAGAAATAATTAAATAATAAAAATTATGTAAGAAGCTACCTTACATTTGGGAATAAACAGGCCAACAGGTATTATTATAAATGTATTAAACATATAGAGGAAATATAGACTTTCCCCATTAACTCTTTTTATATATTCTTGTGGGGGTGAAATTCAGGACACATTTTCATCACACATCATAGTCTTGTTGAGTTTGAGAAATGATAGCAATAAGGGATCAGGTAGTGTCCTTGAGTTGGGGTCCCTTCTTGAGCTGAATCTGGTAGCATGCAACAGTCCACATTTGGCAAGGGGGGATGAGAAGAAGGACCACAAAGCATGAGTCAGCAGGAGTGTTGGCTGTAGTTTCTTGCTGGAAACGAGACGTGGGGCTGTGAGGGTGTCCTTTGGCTTTAGGAGCTGGGTGGTGACTTTTTGGGGCAGGAGTTTGGACTCAGTACCTAAGAGTTAAGAACTGATGGTCAAGGGGTTAAATAAGGAGGGGTAATGGATCAGGATTGGGTGATTAAGTATAGAAGGATTTCTGAAGGAGGAGGAGGGATAATATGTGAGGGGCTATATACACTTTAGGCATGAATTGTTTACATTTTAGGTTTGACTATCAGAGAGGAGTCCATTGTCTACAAACGCATACCCATGTAAAGACAGACATTAGTGATCTATTTTAAGTTGTTTTTGGAGGCCTGACCCACATAGGATCATCCAGGTGCACTTTTTTTTAAAAATCATTTTTATTTTGACCAAAGTGAATTACAAATCTTTCACAGTAATACTCTAAGTACATGGTGACATTGAATCAGGGGCATTCTCACCACCAATGTTGTCCTCCCTCTACTCCTGGTCCCTGCCTCAAAAATCTGCTCTTATTATCATCATATTGCCAGCCTCAAATGGTCTTCTATATATGAGCCATGAATCTTCATACTCAGTTAAGACGTGTATATAAAACACTCTGGGTTCTTATGCTTTAGTTGGTAAAAAAATCAAAAGAAGAAAGAAATCAGAATACGTCAAATTACAAATTAAGATTAGAAAAATGTGTGGTATTGCTTCCTCCACACAATTTTAGGAATTACTAAACAATCATGAAAATTATTCCTACTAAGTAAAATATCAATTTCAGATATCTTCTGTAAACCAAATTCCAGGTATATATTCTAGGCACTCTAGATAAGATTTTTTGGGGTTTTTTTCGGTGGGGGGGTGGGCTCATACCCAGCAGCGCTCAGGGGTCAGTCCTTACTCTACACTCAGAAATCGCTCCTGGCAGGCTCGGGTACCATAAGGGATGCCAGGATTCAAACCACCGTCTTTCTGTATGCAAGGCAAACACACTACCTCCATGCTATCTCTCTGGCCCCTAGAGATAAAATTTTATTTGACATAATGATATAAATTCAAATCATATTATTAAACAAACACATCAACATAATTTGTGTAATTTTCCAAAAAGAATTTGCATATTTTCATATGGTACATAACAGCACAAGAGAAGAGGAGGCATCTTTATTTAACAAATGAGAAATTTTACAGATAAAATCATATGGTCAATAAACATAAAAATCAGAAAATGAACTTAAATTTTTATTTATAAAGTCAGTGCTTATATTATTTTACCATACTCATATCTGAGTACTCATACACTGAAAAATCTATATTACATATATGTATAATATACAATACATACAAACACATAAAATAAGAAAAAGTAAAATGGGAAAATTTTCAACCAATGCAATTTAAAAAACCTCAGTGGTAATTTCATTTTTTTTTTCTTTGGTTTTTGGGTCACACCCGGCAGTGCTCAGGGGTTACTCCTGGCTCCATGCTCAGAAATTGCTCCTGGCAGGCACGGGGGACCATATAGGGCACCGGGATTCGAACCGATAACCTTTTGCATGAAAGGCAAACGCCTTCCCTCCATGCTATCTCCCGGGCCCCAATTTCATTCTTTTTTAAGTGTTTTAATTTTATTCCTTTCCTGGTAGTCAAGTATAGAATAGAATTGGTTTAATATTAGTTGTGGGAGTTTTCTAGTGTTAGATTTCTTTAAGGAATGAACCCATTTTCTAATTAATTATATTGTTTGGAATTTCTAATTTTTAACCTCTGAGAGAGTAAAGACAGTTTAACCCATCCTGATAGTATCACTGCAATCATAATTACAATTTACTGTCTATCAACTTGTCTTTTCATTCTCTTTTAAATACATTGTCTTGATTATTTCTCTGATTCTGACACAGGACTTATTATTAACTTCATTTTCTGATGAATAAGCCAAAGGATAATGTTTAAATAACTTGTCCAAATTTGTTTAGCTCAAGTAGTACAGAGCTAGGATTTAATGTAAGCTTTTAATTCAAAATCATGTTTTTATTTAAAATCAAGAAATAAATCAGTCAACTTAAAGTAATTAATTTATGCACAGTGCTCTCAAGTTTTTCTTGTGTTAAAATAAATCAGATACCATCTCCAAACATCTCAAAATATATCATAGCTGTAAAGATTCTTCAATGAGACTACTTTTTATTCTGTTCTGGTACTAAGATAACCTTTCCATTTAAAGTGTCATTCTTTTTTCCTCTTCTTCCCAAATATATACAAAATCTTTATTGCTTTACAGTTTTTACCAACACTTATCTATTTTTATTCTATTTTATTTTATATGTATTTTTATTAAAAATAGATTATTTTTATTAAAAAGTAAAACAACTAAACAAATTATTTTAAATAAGTTTTAATATTAAAACATTAATAAATTGTAGTTCACAATGTTTTTAGCCCTTTTTTCTATTCACAGGTAATAAATGAAAAAGAATGATAACAGTAGGATTTCCTATAATTACTGTACCTTTTAAAAATTTTACTTGTGTCACCTTTTGTTTGTTTTTTGTTTGTTTTATTTTTTATTTAATTAAAGAACTGTGACTTATGAAATTGATAGCTGAGTTTATATATATAATATTTTGACACCAATTTACCACAAGTGTCAACTCCCATCACCAGAGCTCCCACACAATTTTTTAATTCCTAATTAAATATTTTTATCTTAATGACTGTCATCAAAATTCATGTTGTAAATCAAAATTCTGCAGGTGACAGTAATTGAAAATGGGAATTAAGGAAAATGTTTAGGTTATGAGGGAAGAACCCTCTTAAGAGTACTACCTTTGTAATAAAAGAGGTTCACCAAAGCTAACTTGTCCATGAAACAATATAATAAGTGTACAATTCTGAAGAGTGAGTGCTCACTCAGAGATATTGAAACTAATCTTGAAACTCCAGCCTCCAGATATTTTTAAAATGAGTATAGAATATTAACTGCTCTCAGAGCATAATCAACTGTTAAATTTAGCTTATGTTCAATATTCTGCCCTTATTTTTCTTAATTTATTCTTTTATAAGTATAAAATTTAACTTTTATTAACAGTTTAATTTGTAAATCTATAACAATCTCTGATATTATCTCTAATTCATAAGTTACATGCAATCCTGAATGTTTGTCATTTTATCTATTCATCTATATTGCTCACTGATACCTCATATATATTATGAAAATAATCCTGATATCTAACCATGTTTACACACACAATGAGATTAATCTTCCATTTTGACTCAAGGGTATAACATTTTGTAATATTAATGCTAATGATATAATTACTTAAATTTAAAATATGGTCTTTAGTTTTAACATTTTCTATATTTGAACATTGTTTCCTCGACATGCTCAAATTCTATTCTTGCAATGTCCATAAACATAGATTTTCAACCATTTGAAACCTCATGAAGTAATTAGGCTGAGGTTACACATATGAGACTTGTGTAGCTCATCATTTTGGTTATGATACTTGCATAAGTTCACATCTGGTTTGCAGCTCTTGAATACTTAGTTAGAGATCAGGCTCTGTACTTGTGTTATTCACTGAGATTCATTGTAATTTCCATCAGCATGATAACTAGAATTGGGTCACACTCTTGGCTGAAGTTCACACATCTCTAGCTACAGTATTATATCTAGTTATGGTGCTCTGAAGACAACACAGAGCAGGATTGTTGAGATCATACTTTGACATCTGTTTTTGGCACTGTGGTTCAGTTCTCAATCTCATACATGCAAAACAAATACATTATCACTCATATCTCCTGATTCTAATATATTTTAAACAGTGATTGGAGAACACTTTTCCCATTTTATAACCCTTTCTACATATATATATATATAATATATATATATATATTATATATATATATATACTTGTACTAAACCTGACTTAAGTTCCAAATGTTGTTTGAGTTTCTTTAATTTGGGGGCCGGGCAGTGGCACTGGAAGTAAGGTGCCTGCACTAACCTAGGACGAACCGTGGTTCGATCCCCCGGTTCCCCATATGGTCCCCATGCCTGCCAGGAGCGACTTCTGGGCGAATAGCCAGGAGTAACCCCTGAGCATCACCGGGTGTGGCCCAAACACCAAAAAAAAAAAAAAAAGAGTTTCTTTAATTTGTCATTGAAGTTTTCTTTAAACTTAGCACAACCAAGTCATCATATAAAACTCTTACTATTCCTCTGTATATTTTCAACTATCCATGAAATTTCAAGTAAGTTATTTAAGTCTCAGTAATCCCAACTAAAGGAGTTGGATATACATTACAAATGGTAGTGCATTTGCTTTGCATGCAGTCAACTTAAATTCTACTCCCAGCATCCTATATACAACTCCAAGCTATGCCAGGAATTACCTGTAACTACAATCCCAGGAGTAAGACTTGAGCACTGCCAGATGCTCCCATTCAGAGAAAAAATAAGCCTCAATTATAAGACCTGAAAAAGGACATTGACAGCAACCTGCTACTAACATATCTTAATTTTTCTCTCTCCCGGTAGTCAAAAATCAATACTTAAATGTTGCCTTTAAAGGCAAAATGGAAGCAAGGGGCCTAACAGATCTATAAACAGTTCTTCAGGCCTCAAAAGATGAATACATGTTTTTCCAGTACATCTAGGACATTCTTTAAAAATAGACATGTTAGGACACAAAAGTTATTTTCATAAAATCAAGCAGATAAATACTGTGTAAACTATATTCTCATACTACAATGCATTGAAAATATAAATTAGCCATATACATAAATTGGGAAATATTTATATATTTGGAAACTAAACAACTTAACATTGAACAATCATAGGGTCAAAGATAAAATATAAAAAAAATAAAAGTATCCTGGAAATAAATGAATAAAATATGAGTGTTAAAAGGAAAACTCATGGCAGTGCAAGATGTCTCAGGAAACAAAGAAGGGCCCAAATAAATGCCTCACTGAATAAATCAAGATACAGGAAATGCCAACAAATAAAACACAAAGGAGAAGGGATTAATACAAATTTTAGAAGGAATATTAATAAAACAAAAAAAAATAAAATGAGAAATGAAATTATAAGGTATAGCAGAGAATTAAAAGGATTGTTAGAGATTACTAGGAAAAACTGCTATAGATTACTATAAAAAATTAAATCACTATTATATTTGAGGACCTAGTAGAAATGAACACATTTTTTGCTTTTAAAATATCTGAAATTGAATCAGGAGTAAATGAAGCACATGAAAACACTAATTACTAGTATAAAAATTAAACTGATAATAAAAGTTTTTAACAAATTAAAAGCCCAGAGGCTGGCGAGGTGGCAATAGAGATAAGGTGTCTGCCTTGCAAGCACTAGCCAAGGAAGTACCACGGTTCTATCCCCCGGCATCCCATATGGTTCCCCCCAAGCCAGGGGCAATTTCTGAGCACTTAGCCAGGAGTAACCCCTGAGCATCAAACGGGTGTGGCCTGAAAAACAAAAACAAAAGAAAAAAATAAAGCCCAGATCACAATAGATTTACTAGTGAATTAATCCAAGCACTCAAAGAAGAGCTACTTTCAATTCACTTAGACAATTCTAGAAAGCCAATGACAAAAGAATCTTCCTAAGTAATTTCTTTTTTTTTTTTTTTTTTTTTTTTTT
>PVKC010045597.1:0-11391 GCA_004027635.1 Crocidura indochinensis | reverse complement strand
AAAAAAAAAACAGTGATACAGGAGGGATTTAGACTCAGGCCTATCACTAAACATCAAAGGAAACCATGACAATATTCAATCTTCTTACCCAATGACAGGGGCAGCTCACAGACCACCTCCCCTTTGGGTAGACCTGAGATACCTTCACACACCAGTATAAAAATATGCTTATTTTTAATATATCAGTCCTACACCCCCCCCCCAAAAAAAAAGGCAATAAACAATGGGACATGTCAGAGTTCTCAAAACAGATGCCCAGATGGGTCATTCATTAGGGCTTAGTGAGGCTGTGATAAAGGAAGACCGTGAATCTGATCTGATCACTACCTGGACCTAGGACTAGGTGTGGCCCTAAGGTATGTGTGTCCTAAGAACCACTTACGACATGTTCATACTTGGCAGTTTCCAATTCTAAACAACTTTCACATACTAGAAAACATACCTAATGCCAATTTCTTATCATCTTGGGGGGAACGTGATTGCAACCATTTTTTGAAAGTGACCCTGACCTGTTTGACATGTCAACCTGTCTGCCTTCAAGAAACTGATGCGCCTTAGCTGGAGCTCTGCTGGGGCTCCAGGGGAATGGGGTGCCACTGATTATCTCCGACTGCCCCAGAGAAACTAGGAGCAAAGGAAAAAGTGTGGTGTGGTGGCCAAGGACTGAGGAGAGAGCTTGTAGCATAGCAAGTGGGCTGAGATGAGACTGCTGCCTTTGTCCCCCTGCAGGGCCAAGTGCTCCCAATTCAGGCGCGCCCCCAAACACACACACACACACACACACACACACACACACACACACACACACACAACTGCTCCCAACTCAGGCGCCCCCCACACACACACACCCCGAAGTGCCAACAGGGCCCGAAAAAGCTCCAATGCAAGGTTCCTCTGCAGGCAAGGCTCATGCAAATCTCGCAGGACCCCAAGTGTGCAGCTAGTGTCAGCACCCCCAGACTGCAAAACGAAATGTCAAGGCGTGGGGCGAGTTCTGGGCCAGCGCAGCAGACGGACGGGGTGGCTCCCCGCCATGCAGACACCCGGTAGCCAAGGAATGAATGCTTCTCCGACTTCCAAGTCCCCAGCTCCATACAGCTGCTTGCACCTGGGGTCGAAACCACCCCGAGTGTCCCGGATCCGGTGCAAGTTAGTGGCGGGGCAACCGCCGCCCTTGCAAGACCCTCTCAAGTCTTGGGGAGACCGGTCAGTTCCCCCAACGACACCAGGCTCCCCAGGACATTGGCGGGTTTCTGCCCAGAGAAGGTTTGCAGTTCCAAAGCCGTGGCAGGAAATAGGAGAGAATGAGGGGTGCAAGGTGAGGGGCCCGCAGGTCCCCAGAACTGGGAGGAGCCGAGCATTACCTGCCGAGCCGGGACCCGCCGCTCCGAGTGACGCGAGCCGCAAAGCATTGTGGGCCCCGGGAGTGGCCTCTCCGCTGGGCTGCCGGGCGTCCAACGTGGCTGGGCGCGTTGCAATAAGCCCCGCCTCCTTCCCACCCGGGCCAATAGTATTAGAAAAGACAGATTGACCCGCCCTTTTCCGGGTCTGACCCCGCCCCCTTTCGGAGTGATTGGCAATTTCGCTCATGCACCTGTGCAGAGACCTGTCAGGGTCCCCAGGTGACCTAATAAGCCGGCTCTCAGAAATGGGCTGATGATGCCTTCCACTTGGAGTTAGACATCTCTCACCTTTAGCAGACATTTATTTCAGGGAAACTGGAGTGGGGTGGTGGGGAATAGGGATGGGGGAAAGCGGCCCTAAGTGAGCAAGGAAAGGACCTGCCCCCATCTACCACCATCCATCCACAAGGATGCAGGTAAGTTGGGCAGAGAAGTTGCAAATACTAGCTAGCCCCGTATTCCCTTTGGAACATGGTTATGCACTATTAGGTAAGTATACGATGTGTGTAGCACCAAAAGCATATCCAGAAATTGATTTATTGAGTAAAAAATAACACTTGACGAAGCTAAGATGTAAATACATTAAAACATAAATCACTGTGTAATTATAAATCACTATCAGTACTATGAATGATTAATTAGAGCGTGAAATGATTAATTCATTGCAAAAGTTAAGAGTTCATTAAAGCTCTCTAAAGAGGAACCTTTATATTCTAGTCATGTAAGAGCCTTAAGGAATGTTCCAGACCAAAGTAACATATGGTATGCTGTTGAGTCACGAAAGAGCTTGATATATTCTAGGAACTGAAAGGAAGTCCATGTGTTTGGAGTGCAGGCAGCAGCATAAAAAAGGATAAGGCAGAGACCACATCAGGAAGACTCTTATTGGCCACATTTTGGGTTGTCAGGATCCTAAATCAATAAACTGTAATCAAAAATGTTGAGAAGGGTCTGATTTATATTTAAAATTTATTCAGACCAATGACCACACAAGTGGAAGCAAAGATAAACAAATTAAATAAGAAGGGTCATGGGAGCCGGGAGGTGGCGCAGGAGGTAAGGTGCCTGCTGCCTTGCCTAGGACGGACCACGGTTCGATCCCCCGGTTCCCATATGGTCCCCCGTGCCTGCCAGGAGCGACTTCTGAGCGCATAGCCAGGAGTAACCCCTGAGCGTCACTGGGTGTGGCCCAAAAACCAAAAAAAAAAAAGGGGGGGGGTCTGTACCTCTGGACTAATTACATAAATGTGTTGGTTATTCGGAAGGGTAAATCAGCAATTTCACTCTCCTTAATATGTATATATCAATCGAAATGTCTTATCTGTTCACCAAAATATAATTGTTCACATTGTGAAACAGTACATAAGAAAGAGAATAAGCAATATACAAATATACAAAAACATAGATGGAATAAAAATTGGGTAAAAGAAGACAATTTTACTATATGATTCCATTTATTTTCTCTTCAAATATATATTTATATATATGTGCCTCTTATATTCTCTTTAGATACATTGGACAGGGAAGATTGCTGATAGGATCAGAGTGCATGCTTTGTATGAAGAAGGCCCAAATTTAAGTCCAGATATTTTATGATGCCCTAAGAATCTCCAAAAGCAACCCTTGAGCATTATGCTGGGAAAAGTACCTAAGTACTACTGTGTGTGACTACAAAAAGCAAAAACAAAAACAAAAAAAATACCACACGAAAATAATATATGGTAAAAACTAGAATATAGTTTGACCCTACTGAAACTAATGCTAAAGGAACAATGCTATCTAGCAGGAATAAATTGTGTAGGACAAGGATAATAGATCTTTATTTACAACTGGTTTTGCAGGAAAGAACAACAAATAGAAACTCAATAACCCCCCAGTTCTACATCGCCCAAAAAATCAACCCAAAAAACTCCATAACCCGTTACAAGTAATGTCTTAGAAGAAAATATATATCATAATAATGGAGGAGTTAACCTGATGATCTCAAGATTTCTGTTTATCCTGAGGCCTACCTCCTGATTTTCTCAAGAGCCCCATATTGTTTGTTCTGAAATCTACCATCTGCTTTCAATAAATAAATAATATATGTTTCAAACCCCTCTTTTTACCTACATTATTATTCCCTGAAATAGAAGGATCAAAAATAGATTAAAAAAAAAATGGGGCCGGCGAGGTGGGCCTAGGGTGTCTGCCTTGCAAGCACTAGCCAAGAAAGGCGTCCCATATGGTCCCCCCAAAGCCAAGGGCAATTTCTGAGCGCTTAGCCAGGAGTAACCCCTGAGCATCAAAAGGGTGTGACCCCCCCAAAAAAAAAACACAAAAAAATAGATAAAAAGCATTTCTCCTGCCTTTATGGCACTCCACGAATAAAGCTGTTTTCCTCCTTGAAAATGCTGTGTGGCAGTGTTTGACCTTTCGGCATCCCAAATCATTGGTCTTTATTCAGCTTCACTTAATATCAGGATTTGGAAAGAGTCATTGGGAACTTGCTGTTTTTTTGTTTTGTTTTGTTTTGTTTTGTTTTGTGGGGAGGAAGGTTGAGGTTTTTGCTTTGGTTTGGTTTGGTTTTTGGGTCATACCCAACGGTGCTCAGGGGTTACTCCTGGCTTTGCGCTCAGAAATCGCTCCTAGCAGGCTTGAGGACCATATGGGATGCTGGGCTTTGAACCACTTTCCATCCTGGGTTGGCTTCATGCAAGGCAAACACCCTACCACTGTGCTATCTCTCTGGACCTGTCATTGGGAACTTGTGACATTCTAATAATACTAACATTTTTTAAATTATGTTTATTGAAATAACATTGGTTTACGATGCTAGGTTTCAGGAGCCCAGTATTATAAAGTATCTACCTATATTACATTACATTCATCACCAAAAGCTTAGTTTTTATCCTTCAATTAAATAATTATACCCTTCAAACCAGTCTGCCCACACCTTTTCCTTCTTCCCTTCTGGAAACCACTATTTTATTTTTATAGCAAGATTTTATTTACACATTACTTTTCTTCTTTATCTTCTTCTTATGAGTAAAAATCAGTAGATCCCAGGTCTCTGAAATCAAATGGTCTCACTTGCTCTGACTTGTTTCTTTTAACATAATACCTACTAGGCCTATCCATGTTGTTTAAATTGTTACAGGGCAATAGGTTTTATGTACTTAGAACAGACATCTCTTAGGAGCCAAAACAGCACAACAACTAGGCTTTATTTTGGTATGTGTGCTGCTAAAATAAGGACAAACGAGACTTTGTTAAAAAGAAATTTTACCCAAGCAAAACAGGGGTATCAAAGAGAACAAAATACAAACTGACTCCCCAAGGAGAGTTTCACTGTTTCTTATGATTCTTAATTGTATGAAAAGCAGAGGAAGGCTTATTCATGAGTTTTCTGAGGAATTGCAGGGGTTTATCAAGAACTGAAGTCCCATCCCTTTTAGCATCTTTTTTGTTTTATATTTTATTTAAACACCTTGATTACATACAGGATTGTGTTTGGGTTTCACCAGTGCAACATTCCCATCTCCAATGTCCCAAATCTCCCTCCTCCTCACCCAACCCCCGCCTGTACTCTAGACAGGCTTTCCATTTCCCTCATACATTCTCATTATTTGGACAGTTCAAAATGTAGTTATTTCTCTAACTAAACTCATCACTCTTTGTGGTGAGCTTCATGAGGTGAGTTGGAACTCCTTTTAGCATCTTATAATGTCTATCGAGTTTGTCATAGCCATTTTAAACTGTCATGTTGTGTATAGGTATGTCATTTATCGTGATAATATATTATAATTAAGGTACTAATTAGGTAATGTTTAGAAGAAAAAGAGGTCAGTGTATTACTGTGTCTAGATATCATCTTGGATTCCAATGGGATAAAAACCACATTCTTAAGTAAGGTGCTTACCTAGCATGGGTCCAAGCCCAGATTGATCCCTGGCATTGCATATGATTTCCTGATTTCTGAGTATAGAGCCAGGAATAACCCCTGAGTGTTATTGGGTGAGGTTCCAAACCAAAACCAAATAAAAATTAAAAATCATGTCCTGAGATTCACTGTAGAATGCCAGGTAAGCAGTGAAGAATTAGTACAAAATCACACTCTGCCAGCTTGTTATTTCACTATCCCAAAATGGCATGACATCAGCTTTATTTTATAGCTGAGTAGGTTTCCATTATGTGTATATATACCGTATCTTCTCTATGCCCAAAATAAATACATAAAAATACATTAATTCTATAATTGTAAAGATAAAAGTTTCAATTATAGGAGTCAGGTATGTTCTTCAAATGGTAGAATACATACCTTCTTATGAGGTTCAATCCCTGGCTTCATGTATCCACTTAGAGCACTGTTGAATAAGACTCTGTTGATCACCAGCACCTCAAAGTATGGTCCACATACTTTTGCATTTTATAAACAATAAAGGACGTAGAAAAATAAAGATAGCTCTGTCTTTGGGACATTAAAATGATTGTTAAACTGCAATGAAGAAACTATAATGGAAAATATTAAAAGATCAGATTAAATAAAAGTATACAATGTCTCTATATAAAAACTAGCAAAATAAGAAAGTCTGATCATAGGGACAGTGAGATAGTTCAAAATGTATAGAGCTTATGGTTTGCATGACTCCTCATGGTTCAATGCCAAGTTCAATCCTTAGTATCACATGGTTCTGCCAGCATTTCTAGGAATAGGGATCAGCCCTGAATACTGCCAGGGACACTATCCCTAAAATAGAACAATGTAATAAAGGTCAGACAATAAATGAGGAGAATATATGCCACACACAACAAAGACTGACAACATATCAACAAAAGACTTAACACTTCATTTTAAATAGCCAAGAAACTGGAAAATTTAATTCACATAAGAATTAAAGCGATCAATAAACACTTAAATTATAGGGGAAATTAAATATGATTTTCTGGGGCCGGGCCGTGGCGCTGGAGGTAAGGTACCTGCGCTAACCTAGGACGGACCGCGGTTCGATTCCCCGGTTCCCCATATGGTCCCCCGTGCCTGCCAGGAGCGACTTCTGAGCGAATAGCCAGGAGTAACCCCTGAGCATCACCGGGTGTGGCCCAAAAACCAATATATATATATATATATATATATATATATATACATATATATGTATGTATATATGATTTTCTATTCGAAGCTATGTTTCAGAATAAACAAAAGTTCCAACTGATAAAGAAAGCTCTGCATGTTTGGGAGCATGATGGAAAATAGAGTAGAAGGAATAATGAAATCCTTAATCCTGAAAAATCATCATGTTGAACCCAATGTAAACGTTGACTTAAGTAGAAATGCATTCATGGTACAAGATCAGCTGATAAATTGTAGATGAACATAGGATGTTCTCTGGTGCCAGACTAGATAGGCTAATCACTGTTTTGTTGCAGCTAGAAAGCCACCATTACGTACCTAAGACTGACTATGAGAAGTTACAAGTCAGGCCCCTAATGTGATGAGCTGAAAGATACACATCACCTATAATGTATTCTTCCAGAGTTAAACAACTCTGAAAAGCCTGAAAACATTACATATTTATAATTAACTTCCCATTTATAGAAAATACAGGGTATAAGAGTATCAAGGTAAATAGTATTATATGGAAACAACCTAGTATATAACTAATATTATTTATATTATATAAATTATACTTATTATTTAGATTATGTAATTGTGTACTAATATTTTTATTACTTATTTTATTTTTTTATTATTTATTAAATATAATTCTTTTACAATATGTAATTATTATTTGTTAATAATATGATTCATATGTGTTTAAGACCTCCAAAAAGAGGTGTGACTCCTAGCAAGCACAACAGCTGAAAAAATGTTAGAGGCGCCTGATCAGGAAGGGTGACCCCCACGAAAGAATTGTGTGAGCACCACAGTGACCCTAGAGAACACCACCACCATAGCTGTGTGTCTCAACTAAGAATGAATGAAGAACCAATGAAGGTTCCTAGAAAGCCCTATGGCTAAATGGATAAGCACCACAACCTGATGGGTGACCCCTGTGAGCACCACAGCCAAGTGTGTGTGAGACCTTCTAGGCCATCATAATACCAGCAATGCAACAAACAAGAGAAATTTAAATGTTATAACATAGAATTACATAATGGAGAAAAAAACTTGTTTCTTAACTTTTTTTTTTTTTGGTTTTTGGGCCACACCCGGTGGTGATGCTTAGGGGTTACTTCTGGCTATTCGCTCAGAAGTCGCTCCTGGCAGGCACGGGGGACCATATGGGGAATCGGGGGATTGAACCGCGGTCCATCCTAAGTTAGCACAGGCACCTTACCTCCAGCACCACCGCCCGACCCCATCTTTTAACTTTTATTCCAGCCAATCTTCCTCTATTTTAGTATCTTCCACACAAAGCTCTTTCCAAAAAAAATGAAATAATATCCTACAGACTGTTCTACAACCTGTTTGTTTTTGTGTTTTGGAAGCATATCCAGCAGTGCTTGCAGGGTCCTCCCAGCTCTGTGCTCAGGGATGATGCTAAGGGTCCATGTAGTGTTGGGGATTGAACACAGTTCACTAAATGCACAGTATGTTCTCAGCCTGCTGAGCTACCTCTCAGACCTGTTTTTATGGCTTACTATTTCATGACAATCTCACTTGTACCCCATCTGTCAGTATATGTGGATTAACTTTATTCTCCTTCAGAGAGGCAGATGGTAATGTGGAGGCACCATAAGTTATTGAATCACTTTCTATTAATGGATGTTTAGGTTCTTTTTTCAAGTCATTAAAAACATTACAGCTAAAAAACACAGACCTAACTACATCTTTGAGTGGCGTGTGTGTTTAGGTAGTATCGACTTGTTAAAGTAGAATTTGTTGGTCAAAGGACAACTCAGAATGGTTAGAGAAGTAGCACATGTCTTGCACATCACCAGCTGTGGTTCAATTTCCAACATTCCATAGAGTTCCATGAGCCCTTCCAGAAGTGATCCCTGAATGTGGAGTCAGGAGTAATACCTGAGTGCCACCAGGTATAGCCAACAGCAACGTGATTGGAGAGGCGAGGGATAGCTCATACATCAGGGGTGCATGTTCTACACCCATGTTCAAATTTAGGACTACTTAAACCTCAATGCTTTATCAGAGATGCCCCAGACCCCTTCCTTCTTCCACACTAGTCAGGGAGGCCTAGATGGTTCCAGTACTAGAGCTAGAGCAGTTCTGTATCCTTAGGCTGTAGCATTGAAGTACATAGGCCTGCCAAGTGACAAAATAAAACAAAATTATTAGAGTTCTTATCAGATTACTCTTAAAAAACATGAACTGGGCCAGAAAGATAGAACAGAGATTAAGAGGCCTGCAGATAGTTCTATCTTTGGTACCACATGGTCCCCAGAACACTGAGGAGCAACTCCTTAGCAACTCCAGAGAGTCAGGCAGAAGGAGCGCCAGAGCACTGCCATCTGGGCCCCTCAAAAAAGTCCTGTACTATATTTACCTGAACGGGGAGACACCATAATCATGAAGGTAGTTTTTTCAGGGCGAGGCTTATCCATTTCTCTCTGGATATATTGACCCCCTACAATTTCCCTAAACATGGGAAACTCGACTGCATAGCTTGAGATAGGGGACTGCATGAACTCACTCTCCTGGAAAAAAATAAAGTACTGTAATAACTGCTAATCTCATCCATAACATTCCCCACACCCTCTCTAAAACAAGGCTTCAAAATTAGTGTATTTATATTTTTTCCATTTTAAAAATAATGTTATATTTCTTTTTTACATTTTAAAAAATAATTTCTTGGGGCCCGGGAGATAGCATGGAGGTAAGGTGTTTGCCTTTCATGCAAAAGGTCATCGGTTCGAATCCCGGTGCCCCATATGGTCCCCCGTGCCTGCCAGGAGCAGTTTCTGAGCATGGAGCCAGGAGTAACCCCTGAGCACTGCCGGGTGTGACCCAAAAACAAAAAAAATAAAATAAAATAAATAATAATAATAATTTCTTGGGACAGAGAGATAGCATTAGAGGTAGGGTGTTTGCCTTGCATGCAGAAGGATGGTGGTTTGAATCCCAGCATCCCATATGGTCCCTCCCCAAACCTGCCAGGAGCGATTTCTAAACATAGCAGCTGGGTGTGACCCAAAATCCAAAAAATTTTTTTCTTTATTTAAGAAAAATAAAAATATTAGGGGCCAGATCAAGGACAGCACAGGAGGGTGCAGGCGGCCAACCCAGGTTCAATCCAAACAGCATCCCATATGGTCCCCCTGAACATGCCAGGAGTAACTTTTGAGCACAGAGCCAGGAGTAATCCCTGAGCACCACCAAGGGTAATCCAAAAGCCAATAATAAATAAATAAATGTTATTCATTTTTTGTTTTTTTGGGCCACACTCGGTGATGCTCGGAGGTTACTCCTGGCTATGCGCCAGAAATAACACCTGGCTTGGGGGACGGGAGATCGAACCGCAGTCCATCCTAAATTAGCGTGTGTAAGGCAAACATCCTACTGCCTGCAATACCGCTCCCGCCCCAAATGTTACTCTTTTTTTGGGGGGGAGGGGCCACACCCGGTGACGCTCAGGGGTTACTCCTGGCTATTCGCTCAGAAGTCGCTCCTGGCAGGCACGGGGGACCATATGGGGAACCGGGGGATCGAACCGAGGTTCGTCCTAGGTTAGCGCAGGCACCTTACCTCCAGCGCCACTGCCCGGCCCCCAAATGTTACTCTTAAACAAATTTATAGTCACCATAAAATTACAAAATATTTATAATTGAGTTTCAGATATATAATGTTTCAAAACTAATCTCTTTATCAGTATCCACTTTCCTGTTTCTACAAAAGGTGCTTTTTACACACACACACACACACACACACACACACACACACACACACACACATACTCTCTCTCATACATATATACCATATATGTATATATCATATGATATCTATATATCATAGATGTATCATATATCATATCTATATATATCTTTGGGCTGTGGTTTAAAGTACTGTTGCTGTTAGGGTTTCATACATGGCACTTTACCACTTCCTTCTCCTGGTTGAAGATTTTCCTCCACTATAGGCACCCATCCTATTCAAGAGGTATAACTTACCGAATACCAGTTCTCATATTCTAAAAGAAAAAAATGCCCATTTATCTTTCCCTTTGCCTAAGCAATATGTGAGTATATTTTAATGTTATTCAACCCTAATTTTTTGGTTTATTTTGGGTTACACTGGTGATGCTCAGGGATTATTCCTGGTATACTGGTGGTGCTCATATAGATTGCCAGAGATTGAATTTGGGTCAGCCATTTACAAGGCAAATACCCTACCAGCTGTACTATCTCTCCAGCCCTCCTGAAACTCCAGATTTAAAATGACTCCTTCAAATATTGCAAAGCCCCCACCTTTTCTCAGGAATCAAGAGTAAATTTAATTTTCTAGGTTATTATTTTTAATATTTTTTGGTTTGAATCAAAAAGCCCAAAAATCTTTGGGGTGTTCTTCCTTTTTTGTTTTTCTTTTTTTGGGTTTTGGGTGACACCTGGCACTGCTCAGGAGTTACTCCTGGCTCTATGCTCAGAAATCGCTCCTGGCAGGCTCATGGGACCATATGGGATGCCGAGATTTGAACCACCAACCTTCTGCATGCAAGGTAAACACCCTACCTCCATGCTATCTCTCCATCCCCCTGGTTCTTCCTTTTTTTTTTTTTTTAAAATGAGGACCTCAAAGAGAGAGAGAGGGGGGAGAGAGAGAGAGAGAGCGAGAGAGAGAAACAATCTCATGTCAGAAATTCTAGAAAACTACATTATCATAATCTTCTGGGTAGAGAATCAGAGCACGAACTGTTGTACTTAGTTAGAGTCACAAAGTAATTCTGGGCCAGACAAGCCTCTCAAATCCATCATTCCATCTTATTTTTCAATTATGTGCCCCACACTTTCCTCCACCAACTCACTCCCCACCAGTCTCATTGACTAGAATAAA
>PVKC010045596.1:0-11410 GCA_004027635.1 Crocidura indochinensis | reverse complement strand
CCCCCTCCCCCCTTCTCAGTACTTGGTATCTTGGGTGTGTTTAAAGAGGGTAATTGCACCCAGGTTTAAAATTTATAGCAGCAGTTATTCTAAGAGCTTCATAATTAGGGTGCTCTGTGTCCTTGCATGCCGAAGGCTGCCTGGGCACTGCTCCCTGAGCCTGGGAGTGGATGGTTCCTTGGCATGAAGTAGCCGCCTCGGCTGGCAGAGCAAAGCTTGCTGATGGAGTCATGGGGACACTGAACTGTGCGTGGGGGTGTGTGTGAAGTGCCTTTACCTGCTGTGTTCGCATTCGTGGGGCCACTGAACAGCTGTCCTGTGCGGTGGTGTCTTCCCCAGGAGTGCTTGAGAATGGCTGAGGTTTGGCTCCATTGTCTGGTGTAATGCCTGCAGCTGCCAGTGTGGGGAGAGGTGGTTGTGTTTCCCTTTTATAGAAACTCAGGCTTCCTGGGGGGAACCGAGGCTGTGCGCCTCCCCCCCCCCCTTTTATAGCAACCCAAGCTTCTGGGGGCAGGGTTGTGCCAGGGAGTCCAGGCCTCTGTTTCTGGCCCTCTCTGAGCTAGTGAATGGCCTTGAGGCTGTGTAGGAACAAAGAAACCAGAAGGTGAAGAAACTTTAGCCTGCTGCAAAGCCGTGGCCTGACCTAATGGGGCAGGCCACTCCCTGGGCCTGCGAAGAAAACCCTGCCACTAATTGCAGTGTGGGTCTTGGGTGCATTTGGCGGATGGTGGTTAGGCCTGAGCAAACAAGTTTATCAGCTGACCTGTTTAGCGGTTGACTGGTGTTTTATCTGCACACACAATCAAGTGACTGGAGTGCTTGAATTATTCATGCACTGTCCTGCCCTCTAGACTTGACTGTTCGAGTGATTACATCTGCCTGGAACAAACAGGCTGGATTCTTTAAGCGTGGGGTGGGGGGCAGTACTGTCTGTACTTTTATGTAATATACAGAGCTAAGCACCTAGGGGAATGGGGTGATCCAGTTCCACCCCTTAACTACCCTCTGCCCCCACATCCCCACTCACCCCATATTTGGCCCTCCTTACCATCATTTTTTTTCTTTTCGTTTGCTTGCTTGTTTTTATTTTTGTTTGTTTTTGTTTTGGAACCACACCTGGCGGCACTTAGGAGTTCCTCTTGGCTCTGCACTGAGAAATAACCCCTGGCAGGCCCGGGGGACCATATGGGATGCTGGATGGGATGCTGGGGATTGAAACTGGGTCTGTCCCAGGTCATCTACATGCAAGGGAAATGCCCTACTTACTGCTATGCTATCACTCCGACCCCAACCAACACTTTTTCTTAAAAGTGCTGATTTGTGGGCACCCTGGGAAATGCCTATTAGCTGGTAAGCTTGGGTGATTAAAGCCAACTGGTCGGAGGGCTAACAGGACAGTTAAGAGGTACCTTCAGCTCAGTTCATCTCACAACAAGCTGCAGCTCTTTGTGGCTGGCTTTCCTGCCCATTTTTCTGTCTCCCTCTCATTCTGCTTCTAAGCTGCCACATCCCAAAGAAGTAATAAATGGTTTCTCCTCCACTCTCCGCCTCCCTGCCTAATTATGGAAAGCAAAGATCACTCACGGCCTGGCCATGAACACCAAAGGTCACTCACCTCCTCTAAGTCTTTGGCTTCCTAAGCAAGTGCAACTGAGGGGGGCCAGGGTGCGAGTGGCTCTAGACAAAGGCCACAGGGAGCCCCCTCAGCACCCCCATACTAGGGCTGCTACATGCCTAGGCCTGTTGCTGTGAGCAGTGAGCAGAGGGCTCTGGATAACACAGTACCTTCTGCCTGAGGCCTGGTTCGGAGTGAAGACTTGAGGTGTTTTGGATATTGGGGTCACACAGTATCTGGGCATCACTTTAGTCACCTTCCTGAATGACCCTTTTCTCTCCTTTTTTTGGCTTTTGGGTCACAACCGGCAGTGCTGAGGGGTTACTCCTGGCTTTGGGCTCAGGGATCAGTCCTGGTGGTGCTGGAGGGGGACCATACTGGGGATCAAACCCGGGTCATCTGCTTATGATGCAAATGGTAAACCTGCTGTACCATTTCTCTTATCTTTCTCATTTAATTTTGACTCCTGGAACTGAGGAGTTCTTTGACTTCCTGAATATCTCAAAGGGGCCGGAAGCTGAGTCCAGAGAGAGGTGCTGGGGCATCAGGCAGATAGTTTTGCACCAGTACCCCAACCCACCTGTTAGTAGACTCCAGAAGTAAAGGCCTGAGCTCAGGGCTCAGCCTGGCACCACAGAGCCTTGAACAACTCTGAAGAAGCAAAGAACCTGGCTAGGCCAGAGTCCAAAGTACCCCATTTGGGTTGTATAATGATCTTGGCCTACAGTCCACATCCCAGTTGCCAGCTATTTGAACAACAAATGAATTGGCCTGAAAAGAACCATAAACAGTGCATACCCTCCAACCCCTCCAGGTGAAATGCAGGGGACCCAGGAACTTTACCAGAGAACTCAAGAAGCGGGAGCTAGGTGACTTGTTCCTGGGGCTAGGAAGATCTGGGAATTCCTGTAGATCCCAGAGATGAATATGTGCATGTGTGTTGGGAAGAAGTTGAAGAGGGGTTGAGTCTACACCAGTAGCATCTAAAAGTGTGTGCACATATGGATCTAGGAGAAGTTCCTCCCTCTGGGGTCTTCTTTCTAGACAGTTTTTGCTTCCTGATGCCTGTTTGCAAGAATGCTGGGTTCCCCTAAGGGAGCACAGAGCTCTCGATTTTCCCCCACCTGGTACAAACAGGGTCTCTTCCCCTTCATTCCCAGGGTTCCCCATCTCCCCCACTCATACTCTCTATCCTTTTCTTCTCCCCATGTTGCTCTGCCCAGAATAGGTGTTTGGGGGAAGGCTCCTGCTTTCTTTTCATTTCTGGGGTGCTCAGATGAGCCTCTGAGGACGTTGATACGACTGACTGCGGGTTTCTTCCACCAGCCTTCAGCACCCCTTTCTTTTTTTCTTTTGTTTTTTTTGGGCCACAGCTGGTGATGCTCTGGCTATGCGCTCAGAAATCCCTCCTGGCTTGGGGGATCAAACTGCCAACCGTCTTAGGTCAACCTAGGTCAGCCACTTGCAAGGCCAACAGGCCCTACCGCTGAGCCACCGCCCAGGCCCTGCACCCCCTTTCTTAACCAAATGAGGGGAGTTAGATTGATTGGTTCTAGAGGCCTGGGGCTGGGGGTTGGTGACACTGACTACCAGACACCATCCGGCCACCGGGAGGGAGCCATTTAAATAAGTCATTGCCTTGCAGTGAAGTAAGTGCTAATGTTGCTAATGTGTCGCCCTCGCCGGAGGAGCTTTGGGACTGGAGGGCCTGTGCTTCCTGGGGAAAGGGGTGGGAGGGAGATCAGTGGGAGGGAGATCAGTGATGTCTCCACCCCTCTCTGTGCTGGGTGTTACTTGAGCCTGGGGTCCCAGGCTGGTCTGGCTGGTCGTTAGGGGTGGAGTTCCCAAGGCCTGTGTTGGTGCGGCATCTATCGAGGGTGGGGCACTCCTTGGAGTGTGAGGTAGAGAGGACTCGGTGACAGTTTGTAGGGAAGTGATCTCCAAGCTCTCAGCCTCTCCATAGCTCTCCCTCCCTCTGTCCCCAGAGGCTCTTCAGAGCTGGCCCTGGGCCATGTGCCTGGGAGGAGGGGGTGGGGCCCAGCTGTGATTTCCACTGCCTACCTCCTTGCCCACCCCCTGGGGAGGGCCCAGTTGACCTTTCTTCCCCCAAGTGGCTGGGTCTCCTTTCTCCTTTTGGGTAATTCCCTAATGACGGGGTTCTGACCCACCCCTCCCCCATATTTAATTCCCATCAGCCCAGCTCTCCACTTTGCTATTAATGATAGCAGCCAGCAAAATAGCTTTCAACATGCCATTGACAGTCTGGTTTAAGAGAGCACTTGAAGTAGTGCTAGACAGCTGAAAGCACCCATAATTGTGTACCAGAGTGAGAACTGCGCGCTCAAGGGCCGTGTTTTTATATGCTTAAAGGGACAATCTCGTGTTTTCAACACAGGGCTCTCAGCTGCCTGCGGTCCTTCCTCCTCCTCCTCCTTGCACTCTCCCCCTCCTCCAGTAGAATTTAGAGGAAGGAGACTTACCTATCTCCACAGAAGGAGACTCGGTGTGCTCTTACCTTGGAGGGTCTGCAGTGACAGAGAGCAAGACAGGGGTCAGCTGTCTTCTGACTGCTGAGCCCTGCTGTTCAGGCAGCTGGAGGTAGACTGGGGTGGAGTGATGCTCCTAGAAGGACTGGTTAGGTAGGGACCACCTGCAGGGGAGCCACCCCTGCCCCCTCTTCAATCTGATTTTAAGAGGTAGTTCAGCATGCAAGAGAGCTTTTTGAAAACCTTGAGGTTTTATACTGGCTGGGACTCAGTGTTATCCTGGGTTTAGGAGGCCAACCTGGGACCCCCATTTACTGCAGAGAATGCTTCTTACTTTCTCACCCCAACCAGTATCCTTGCAGCCTTTTTTTTTTTTTTTTTTTGGTTTTTGGGTCACACCCAGTGACGTTCAGGGGTTACTCCTGGCTATGTGCTCAGAAGTCGCTCCTGGCTTGGGGGGGACCATATGGGAAACCGGGGGATCGAACCGCGGTCCGTCCTAGGCTAGCGCAGGCAAGGCAGGCACCTTACCTCCAGCGCCACCACCTGGCCCCCCTTGAAGCCTTTTGAGATGAAGCCCCTTTCACCCCAGAGCACCCCTTTACCACGTAGCGGTAAAGAAAGAAGCAGATTCTCTTGGTTTTGGACTGGGCTGGTATATGCTAGGCAGCCCCCTCACCTTAACTCACAGGCACGATGACTAAGGATGTGGTGGTGGGGTTTCTAGTTGGTGTGGGGGGGGGCTGCTGTGGCCAAATGATCCCCTGGGGCCCTTCAATGAATTTGATGGTTTTGCATCTCCAGAGATTATTGATCTTGCTGACTGACCCTTTGACTTTCTTGGTTGTTTGCAAAGCAGATTAGACATTTTCATCAGAGAGGCCAAAAGTAATGTGGGTTTGCATCCTGCTCAGATACCAGATGAGCTACAGAGCTGGGCAGAGAAGCCAGAGTACATCTGGGTCCTGGAACAGTGGACTTACGCCGCCATCCTCAGTAGTATAGAAAGTTCAGGAACACAGTTTACTCACACGATGCTTCCGGGGAGAGAGACAAGACATTCTGAGAGAGGCTTGCAGGCTGCAAAGTTGGATTGGAACCCACATGTTTTGGGGGAGGAGGAGATGCTGGTCAGTAGCACTCTTATTCGAGTGACAGACATCCTCATGTCTCTGAACCATGAGGTCCCTGGCGGACAAGAGTCTTGCTCTGGTGTTGGGGTTCTGGGTCATTCCTCGGAATTTTGAGTGATCACTGGGCCTGATAAAGAAAGGGCTGACTGTTGTGAGGGTCTTAGAGGGACCACCAGTGACACCCATTTCTTAATCATTTGGAGACTTTGGCCTCTGCAAAGGGCCCCTTTTCCGATCTAGAGAGAGGACATCCCAGACCACCCTTCTGAGGGAGGAGATCTGCCTGCCCTTTGGTGGAAAACCCCAGGAGCAGGTGGTAGGAATGGGACTCTCTTTCTATCCACTGTTTCCCAGAGCACCTCTGTCCTCTCAAAATCATGTCAATCCTTTCGTTTGTTGTGCTGACCTGTGAGGAGATCCTCCAAATGGAGGCTGTCACCTCTGCAGGGTGCCAAGATGCTCACTGCCTGCAGAGGGACCAGGGGAGAGTCTCCGTGTTTCGAGGGGGGGGGAAATTGGGGGGTTGCCATGGCAACCCCTCGGGATGAATTGAGAATTTTCCTCCTGGCTGGAGTTGGCTTGGGGAGTCTGGGAAGGTGGAGGAGGGGCAGGTGGCAGCCTGGGGTGATTTGGCAGTAGGGGACCCTGTGATCTGAAAAGACCTTCCCTGATCTAGCCTCAGGGCAGCTCTGACAGGGCTCCTCTGGAGGGAGTGGGGGTGGCAGTCAGCAGAGTCTAATGTGTTTGGGAACCAAGAAATTAAAGTGAGCAAATATTGAAAGATTGGATCTTGTTAACAGGAAGCCCCAGTGGTGGAGGGAAAGGGAGAGTGTGAGCAATGCGAGTCTCAGCATGGGATGGGGTGGGGGTCAGGCACCTATGCTGTGGGGGTACTCCAGGGGCCAGGGTTGGGTACTTGTTCGTATTTGGGGGCCCATTTTTACAGCTCTTCCTCTTAAATTATACCCTACTCTGCCTCCTCCTCTGGACAGAAGCTGAGTACTAAGGGCAGAGCAGACCCAGAGGGGATCCGGACTGTGGGCCCAGTTCTAGAGGTGTGTGGATGAGTAGAAGGTGGGGAGAGCAAGGTTTAAATAAAGGTCCCCAAGGTGGCTGCTGTCCATGGGGTGCTGAACCTGTGCTGGGGAGTCATGAACAGCCTCTGAGGTGATGAAGGGGCAAGTAATGTTGGGGTCTTGGGGCCTGGCTTCTTCACCCTACTCTCCCATTCTATCTTGCTCATCTCACACTCCCAGTTTCCTTCCTTCCTGGACTTCTGAGCTTTCTGCTGGGGCCAGATCTGCACAGCCTTGAAGAATCAGGCCAGCCCTTAGTGTCCCCACTCTCAGCCTGCCTTTACACTGTCCTAGCAGGCAGGGGGCGAGCGTGAGGCCTCACCCTGTGCAAAGAACAGCCCCCCCCCCCACGCCCCACCCTTCTCTGCAACCCTGCCAACACCCCTCTCTCCTCCCCTGGGAGACCCATCCTTAGGCTTACACCAGGGCTGGTCCTTTTCTTGTTCCCAGTCCTGGCATAAAGAATTCAGCAGGCTTCCTCGGAAGCCGTAAATATTTAATGGCGTTGTAGTTATATATAATTTGATCAATATGTCAGTGCTAAAAGGGCTTTAAGGAGGCTCACCTATCATTGGGTGGTCTGGGAGGGAGCAGGGGTCATTATCTCCGCAGCTGCTAAGTGGGTCATTTATTTGCTCCCTTCTTGAAAGGCCTGGTGACACTGTTTGGCCCAGCAGCTGTGATGGGAATGGAACATGGGGGCTTTTGGGCTTTCTCCAGTGAGGATGATGTTCCTCCCTATCCTTGGACTTGCCATCCAACAGCAGTAAAAATCACTTACTCGCTCTCCAAGTTCAACCTGACCTGGCAGGGAATGGCATCTTGCAGTCCAGTAATTGAGGGCCTATCAATTTGGAATTGCTTGGCCAGTGTGGTGGGGGATGCACCACTTAAAGGGCCCAGGCACATGGTTCTGTGCTCTTCCAAGCTCGGGAGGGCCATGCTAACTCCTAGCAGCTGCAAATTGTACCATCCTCCCATCTCCTCTGCCCCCTGTCTCTACTCAGTGCCCCTTGGACTTTAGTCAGGATGGCACAGATTCAACATGGATATGGAACACCCTTGAATGTGAGTTTGAGAACTGGGTCCTTAAAACCAGTTGCAAATTTGAGGAGCCTACAGTGTACCTAGTCCCTCCCTTAAACATCAAAAAGAATGACAGGAGGTCAGACCAAGCTTCGTGTCTGCATGTTCCCACATGGCCGCAGTGGGTATCTAGTTTTACCTCCCTCCTTTCCCCCCAACCCATTTTCCCCTAAAGGAAGTGAAAGCTGGGACCTCAAACCTCAGAGGCATCTGCTTGATCTCATCTCTGAGGGTTTGCTTACATTTTCCGCTATAGGAGGCACCTTGGAGATGGCTGGGGGTTTTGCCCAGTTCTTTTTAAGGTTATGGCCTATCTTTCTTTGGGAATCCCCAAACCAGCGTGAATGTAGGGAAGACTTGGCATTAAGTTTAGATAGGACAGACCTTGGCCTCTGTGACCGCAGTGTGCAGGTTTGCAGAGTAACTCCTGGAAATGTTTATCTGTACTGAGAAGACCTGTCATTGGGCCACATTGTACTTGGTCTGCTTCACTAGAGTGTCCATTCATGGTCACCTGCCTCTTGTGTGGAAACCAGGAAATTTTGGTCAGGTGCTCTGTGCCTCACAGCAGTGCAGGAACAGTTAGTGTTCCCAAACACTCAGTGGTCTTCCTGGGATGAGATCTGATGCCTAGTATGTCTCCTTGTGTGAAAGCCACAAAGTGGAAGCCAGAGAAAGGAGGTGCTTGGTCCCAAGCTATTGACTATATGTAGGAAGAGTTAGAAGTCAAGGCCTAGATCCATGCTAGGTTTTTTTGGGCATTCTGTACTTCCAAATGACAGCTTTCTCCTATTTCTACTGCGGTTGAGGTTCAAACGAACTGTACTGGGATTTAACAGACAACCAGACACTTCATTATTTTTTATTAGTTTTATTGTTATTATTATTAATATTTTGTTTTTTGGGCCATACCCGGCAGCACTCAGGAGTTCCTCCTGGCTCTGTGCTCAAAAATCACTCCTGGCAGGCCTGGAGGACCATATTGGATGCTGGGGATGGAACCTGGATCCATCCCAAGTCAGCCGCGTGCAAGGCAAACACCTTACATCTGTGCTATCACTCCAGCCCCCTATATTTGATTTTTATAATTTGTATGCCACACCCAACTGTGCTCAGGTCTTAACTCCTGGCTCTACTGGTTGACTCAGGAAACTATTGGGGTATCAGGGATTGGACCTGGGTCTGCTGCATGCAAGGCAAATGCTCTCCTCATTATACTATTATGTGGCCCTCTAATGAGACACTTTTTTGTCTGTTTGTTTTGGGGTTATACCTGGTGGCACTTAGGAGTTACTCCTAAGTAACTCAGTACTCCTGGCTTTGTGCTCAGAAGTCGCTCCTGGTAGGCTTTGAGGGAGAGGGAAACACCATATGGAATGTTAGGATTCAAACCGGGGTCCGTCTTGTGTTGACTGTGTGCAATCAAACGCCTTACTGCTGTGCTATCCCTTCAGCCCCTAATGAGGCATTTTAAAGTTGAGAAGACTGGTGATGTTGGCTGTTGACTCTGCTTTGAGTAATCAACTTCAACCAGTCCCCAAAATCTAAAGCTCAGCTAGGACCAAAGGCCAGGTGGAAAAGTCTGCCTGGGTAAACTCAAGAGCCAAATCCATCACTGGTCCAGGGCAAGGCTTTACCACCCTACTTTGAGCATGGGACATGGTGAGAGGAGCTAACAAGGGTGTTGAGGTTGTTCAGGGAAATGGACTTGAGAATGATCAAGTACCCTCAGTTTACAGCTCCCTGTCTAGAGGTCTTACATTAATGAGGAGACGAGCTTGCAAATGGAAGCTGCTGAGGCGCATTGAGCAGATTGCTCTTTGGGAAATTACACTGCCCCCCACTATCTTCCTGCCTTTCATTTATTTGCCTAACCATCTCAACAGAGACACAGGGCAGATGTTACTCCCAGCAGTGCCCAGTTGGGAAGGCAGCTTCTGAATTTGCCCAAGAACTCCGAACCCTGCTCCCGCATCCACCCCCTCCATCCACGGCAGCTCAGCTCATCTCTGTGTGTGTCTGGTAGATTCTTTCCTTTGTAAGGTGTCTGTTTTTCACCAGCAAAGCCACCTTCTTTGAAGTACACTTGAAAAGAAACGTTCAAAGATCACAGCAGCCTCCCCAAACACCTTTTTCCAAAGGAAGCCACCTTCCCGCCTTCCCGCACCCCTTCTGAGGTCCAGGGCTGCAGCTCAAAGCTGGTGGCAGCTTGGGGACACGCTGATGCTCCGATGGAGGGGGCTCGCCTGCCATAGCTGCCTGAGGCAGCACACAGCCCTGAGCTGCTCCCAGGCATTTCCCTGCCTCTGATCTAGTTCCAGGTTGGGCCACACTAGTGACCTGTCCCCATCTATGTCCCATGTGGTCCCTCCTTTCCCCCTTCCGTTCTCACCACTGATGTTTAGAGCGTGTTTGAATTGGATCAAATGCTGTTTTAACAGCTGTTCTAATCGGAAATGCTGTCAATGATTAACCTCGGTGGTAGTTTTTCATTGAAAAAATGCTTCTTGAAGCTCTCTGTAAACGTCTGTATCTGGCTTCTTGGGAGGAAGTTGTTTGGTATGGGAACTTTATTGTGGGTATCAGTTTCCTTGCCTGAAAAGTGGGGACCAGCTTCGTACCTGTTCCCTTTGGTGATGAGGAGCTACAGGTGGAAAGTGATGGCAATTCTGACCTTGATGGTGGTCCTTGTAACCATGACAAGTCGTTCTTTTGGGAACTGGAGAGCTGGTACAGCGAGTAGATTAGCCTTGCAGGTGACTGACCTGGGTTTAAACTTTGGCTTCTCATAGGGTCACCCTAGCAACAACCAGTAGTGAGCCCCAAAAGAGGAATAAGCTCTGAGCACTATTGAATGTGTACCCCTCCCCAAAGTGTTTCTGTCTGGCCTACTTTCTATTTTTGACTGTTCCCTGTACCACACCCTTCACTCCTCATCCCCACCCCCACCCCCCAAAAAAAGGAAAAGCTTAAGAAATGAATCTGAGCAACAGTTTACTACTTCTTTTTTGGTTTGTTTGTTTGTTTGTTTATTTAGGGACTACACCCAGCAGTGCTCAGAACTTAATTCTGGCTCTGCTTTCAGAGATCACTCCTGGTGTGAGGCTCACAGGGTCCTAGGTGCTAGGGATTGAACCTGGGTTTCTAGCAAAAGCCAGCGCTTTTCTTCTTGTTTCTGCTCTTTTCTTCTCATTGGTTCCTTGGCTCACCAGCATCCTGTGCTGCGCACAGCCACGATCGAGGGAAAGGACTCATCCCTACAGCCCCATTTCCGGGCAAGGGGGCCTGGGTTTATGATGAACGTTTTTCTGTATCAAGCCTCCATCCAATCTCTGCCCTGAGCAGCTGAGATAAACCTCCCTGGCATGCAGCATGCCCCCAGGAAGAGGAGAGCACCAGCACTTAGTTCCTGGAGTGGTGCTGATAGTTGAAGTCATTGAGTGTTGGGTGGAGAGGGAATGCTGAGGCCAGGATGTGGCCTTTGGTGGGAGCTGCTCAGCCATGCAAGAGTCCCACTTCTAGAAGCCTGTGGCCCAGAGCCTTGCTACAGGCTGTGGAGAAGAAGAGGAAGGTCAGCCTTGCGTGCATCCTGGCATTGAGCTTATTTGCTGGAGGAAGTGGAGGCCAGCCAGGAGCTCTTCAGTAACCACCCACCCCAACATGGCCATGTTTGGACTGCTGGGTCAACCAGAGTGGCCTGGAAGCACAGAGCTGATGAAGCCTCCTTTCCAGCAGTGGGGTGGGGACAGTGGGCAGAGACCACACATGATGTGACTTGTGGTGAGTCTGACTTGACCACTCCATGGGTAAAGGGCTTGGTCTATCCCCACCCAGAGAGTAGCCCCAGTTCCTTGGCCAGGCAGGAGATGCTGCTGTGTGGGTCTGGGAGAACTGCAGTGTGTGTGGCTAGCTTCTTGGGGCTTCTGTTGTTAGAATATGTCCTAGATGCCAGGCGCCACTCGGCATCTGTCTTTGTGTCCCATCTTTAGCACCGAGCTCAGAGCCATGGGTGCC
>PVKC010045595.1:0-11390 GCA_004027635.1 Crocidura indochinensis | reverse complement strand
ACGGTTCGATCCCCCATGCCCCATATGGTCCCCCAGGCCAGGGGCGACTTCTGAGCGCATAGCCAGGAGTAACCCCTGAGCGTCACTGGGTGTGGCCCAAAAAAACCAAAAAAAAAAAAAAAAAAAAAAAAAAAACTGGGTCTGTCCGAAGTCATTTGCATGCAAGGCAAATGTCCTAATGCTATGCTGTCACTTCGGCCCAGAAAAAGCAGTCATGATGCTGCTTTGCCAAGGCATAGCCAGACACTTGCTGAATCGGGTCTATGCCAGCTACAACTGAGCATTCAGGCCCCTGTGCTAAACCTTGGTCCTTGAGCTGCGTGGGAATCATTGCAGGTATTGCAGCATGATCCTTGCTTGTCCTCTGTGCTTCAGAAGGACCCTGTGGACACTCCCCACAAGGCTGATGAGAGCAAGTCATGTCTCAGGTTACACATCTAGTGATGGAGTTTGGAGCGGGGTTCCTGGGCCTTCTAGTTCTGCCCACTGCTTATATCCATTGCCACACAGCTCATACTCTATAAATTGTACTTTCCTGGTTGCTGTCCATGTAGAGCTATGGCCACTGGGGCCAGGCTCCAATCCTGCTGCCTTGGTGGCCGTAGGCCTGCTTGATCCGGAAGTTGTTCAATAAATGTTTGAATTCAGCTGATCTCGTCTCCTCATTCCAGTGCACGAAGTTCTTACTACCCTAAACCTGCACTTCCTCTTCATCTGCCCACAAAGTAGGCAAACAGCAGAGGATTTAGAGAGGGTGAGGGGGAAAGGATGCTCAGACTTCCTTAAAGATCCCGCAAGTCCCATCCCAGGACCCGTTTGAGAAAATACATGTGATTCTGAGACAAAATTAGAATAATAAGAACAATGAATATGAATTAGGAGCTTATTAGGGGACCAGATAGATGGTACTGGGGTTAAGGTGCTTGCCTTACTTGTGGTTGATTGATCCTTGGCACGGGTATATGGCTCACCATACACCACTGGAAGATTCTTGGTACAGTGTCTGGCACACAGAAATACCATTTGCCTTTTTTTTTTAAAAGCTATTTTAGCAATGCTCAGGGCTTATCCTGGCTTTGCACTCTGGGGAATCACTCCTGGCAGGCTTATAAGACCATATGGGATGCCGGGATTCGAACCACTGTCCTTCTGCATGCAAAGCAAACACCCTATCTCCATGCTATCTCTCCAGCCACATTTTTTTTTTTTTTTAGCTATTTTAGCAATGCTTAGTGCTTATCCTGGCTCTGCACTCAGGGAAATCACTCCTGGCAGGCTTAGAAGACCATATAGGATACGGGAATCAAACCCGGCTTGGCCTTGTGCAAGGCGAATGCCCTACTTCCTGCACTCCAAGCACCAGGTGTGGCCAGAAATAAAATATAACAATGGATCAGAGATATAGTTCAGTTGATAAGGTGCTTGCCAACCTGAGTTTGATCCCCAAACCCCATGAGGTCCCCTAAGAAACACCAGAATTGATCCCTGAGCACAGAGACAGGAGTAAGCCCTAGGCACTACTGGATGTGGTTCAAATCCCCAACCTCAATTTAACTTTCTGATTTTTATTGTTTATTTTTTTATTTTTGATTTTTGGATCATACCTGGCAGTGCTCAAGGGTCACTTCTGGCTCTATGCTCAGAAACCACTCTTGGCAGGCTTGGGGGACCATATGGGATGCTGGGATTCAAACCACTGTCCTGCATACAAGGCAAATGCCCTACCTCTATGCTATCTCTCCGGCTCCACTTTCTTATTTTTAATCTTGACTATTTTGTTTATGGACTATACTCAGCAGTGCTCAGGATTTATTTCTGGTTTGCTTTGTACTCAGGGATCATTCCTGGTGGTACTCAGGGACCTTATGGAGTACCAGGGATTGAACTCACGTCAGTGTGTGCCAGGCAAGTACCCTTCCCACTATCACTCAAAGCTTCCCTTTTAGAAGCTCTAGTATGTAAGGTTGTTTTCTCTCTCCTTGTCATAGGCTCCGAGGATCCTTGGAGAAAGCAAGCAGATGGGTTTTCAGGAAGAGTGGGGTGACAGGAGATCTATATCCATCTGGCTTTGTCTGGGAGACTGCAGGAGGGTTCTCCCATTCACCCATTCACCTTGGGTGGGGGGTGATGCATAAAGAAGGCCCCATCAAATTTTGGCAGTGTTAAGAGCTTGTCTTGAAGCATTGGGTACAGAAGAGATGTCCCCAGGGAAAGAGGTGACAGGCAGGAGGTGGTGCCTTTGGGGACATCTACAAAATCAGGAGCCAGAACTGGGGGCCCCATTAAGGATTGAGAAACCAGGAGGAGAGCTGGGGGGACAATATGGACCCCAGAATGGGGCTGGGAGGCAGAAAGCTAGAGGCATGATGGGGCATCTCCTCAAAGAGTTGGGCTGAGAATGACTTCACCAATAGTCTGCCTCGGCAGACACCATGGACACTCAGACTGGCATCAAAATCACAGTGGCTGAGAGGGGACACAGCTAAGAGGGAGGGGCCAGCTGGATGAAAGGAGAAACAAGTGTGATGCATCTGAGCAGTGGTCTGAATAAAAGGGGCTGTAGAGAGTTCAGGAGTTTAGGTCTTGTCTTGCATGCAGCAGACCTGTTTCATCCCCTACCGAATGCAGTCCTCTGAACACCACCAGAAGTGATCCCTGAGCACAGAGCCAGGAGTTGCTAAACACTTCCAGTTGTGGTCCAAGCTCTCCCCATTTCCAAAAAGCAGGAGGATGGGGGATTAGACACCCACTATAACAGAGTTAGTATCCAATGATCTGGACTCAAAAGGCTGCATGATGGACAAGAGGTGCCCAAAACAGGCAGCTCCACTGACCAGAAGTAGAAGGAGCCGGTCCATAGGCTGAGGTAGGGTGAGCAGGATGTTTCTTTTTTAGTTTGTGTTTGGGCCACACTTGATGTTGCTCAGGGGTTACTCCTGGCAGGTTTGGGGAACCATATAGGATGCTGGGATTGAACCCAGGTTGACTGTGTGCAAGGCAGATGCCCTAACCATTGTGCTATTGTTTCAGCCCCTGAGGTGCTGATGTTTCATGAGGATAGAGTTTTTGTTTGCAATGATGAAAGGTTTGAAAGCACTGGGAAAGTTGTACAGTATTTTTTTGTAAATGTGACTTTTTTCCCCCTGCAAGTAGAAGAACTCTATTTAGGAAGATTACTTGTTCTAAAGGGAATGTGGGATTCTTTAGAAAGTGAAAAGGCAAAAATAAAGGAAAGTTACCACTCTGAAGAAGCTGGAGAGGGGATTACCTACATCAAGAGTATGATCAGTGATTTTCAAGGTGTATGTAACTGGGATACATTTGGGGTTGGATAGAGGACAATGGGCAGAGCATGGCCAGGTGTGTTCCCAACAGTACCCACCCTAACCCCCCCCCCCCCAATCCAAAAATCCAGGGACCAGAGAGATAGGACAGCTGGGAGGAATTTGCCTTGTACATGCCCAACTTGGTTCATTCCTCAGCATCCCATATGGTTCCCCAAGCACTGCCAGGAGTGATCCTTTGTCAGAGTCAGGAGTGAGCTCTGAGCACTGGTGGGTATGGCTCCACAAACCAAAAAAAAAGAAAAGCCATTATGTTATGTATTTTTTTTAGCAGGAAGTGCTGGCAGCCAGAGGTCAGAAGAGGGTGTTTCCTTGTTTCCAGAGATCAGCAGCAGGGGGCAGAGCAAGTAGAGGGAGCCCCAGGTCCATTCACCTGAGAACAGAGTCTTGGACCCCTTACTCAAGGGGGCTGGGACAGTGTTTGCAGACATGCTGCAGGCCTCATATGGTCGGACTGTGGAAACAGATGGGTTGGAATGGCCACACTATGGTGACGGGCAGGAGAGGAGGGGGGCTATGGAACTGTTTTCAGGGCTTCCCAAGCTTTGGGCTGGGGATTGCCTTGAGAATGTGTTCAGAGAGATACTTACTGGAGGGGAAAGCTACTCCCCAAGATGTTCTCAAATTTTCACCTTAGCGCTCCTAGAAGCGAGGGACTCAATGAAGGGCCCAAGGTTGGGAGCACAGTGATTCCAAACAGTTTAATGTAGTTCCAAGACAAAGTGTGATTACATTTCTACACATATGCAATATGCATATGTGAGCTTACAAATTTTCATTAATACTCGTTTCACCTCAGAGACCGAAAAAATGATCAAAAAAAGAAACTGTAAGTAACAAGCTCTAACATAATTCACCACAATGGGACCCCCCCCTCACCCTACAGTTAGTAATATTACAATTAAAATAACTCTATTCTTCTATAATTTTTTCTGTTAAAATCATCTCATAAATTTACAATGCTATTATTAGTTTCCAAGACTAATATAAATTCACTCCATTTTTCTACAACGAAAATGATGATTAATTTAGAAGCACAATGTCATGAGGAGAAAACACAAACATTTTTTTTAGTAGCAAGGACGTGATCAGTTAAGAATTATTATTATTTTTTTTCCTGGTAAAACATTCTAAAGCCAAGTAAAATATCCATTCTTATAACATACCTATAGTATGAGACTAAGGAATAGGTTACATAGAGGCCTACAACACGTTGGTCTGTCTTTAATCAAAACCAAACCAAACCAAAACAAAACAAAAAAGCTGACATTTATAAATAAACGGGGAGAGAAACAACTCACAGAGGGAGGACTTCGAAGTCCCTACTTCGAAGAGACGGGGGTGTACGTGTTTGCCACAAGGATTAACACTTTTTATTACAGAAACCAGTATGGGGAAGGAACTCAGCAGAGCAGACCTTGATGGTGGCGGTGCTGAGATGACCTGGCTAGAGAAAGATCTCGATTGAGATGACCATGGGGGTTGGGAGGGGGATGGGGGCCGTCACCCCAGCTCGTCCCTGGCTCCTTCTGGGGAGTGAGTCTTGTTGTCCCGAGGGCCCTGGATCCAGGGACACGGGCATGGTAAACATTTCTACAGATCTGTCCGCCTTCATTGCATGCTAATGGGTACCATTTCAAGGAAAGTGATCTCATGCCAGAGGCTGCAGCTCGATAACATGTGGTCAAAGCCAAAAACAGGATGAAAAGTCCAGTCATTGTGAGGTGCTGGCCCCCTCTTGACCTTTCCTGTCCATGTCCTTGATGCTGGGAGCTGGGGCCTAGAAAGAGCAGGCACCCTGGCCTCCCCTGGTAGGTGACAAGAGCCCAGAGTCCGGCCCCTACCCTCCGGCTCACTCCCCACTCCCGCTTCCCCCGGGCAGGTCCTCCTAGCTAACCTGCTCCCTCCTCAGGAGTAAAGCTATTCGTTTCCTCTTGGGAATTTGGTTTGATATATATCTACACCCACATATATATCAACATCTCTACCACTACAGTGATTCTACCAAGCTAGAAATGCATCCCTCCCCCCACCCCATACTACTTCATTTGGTCAGAACAATGCACACAGGGGTGGGGAGAGAAATTTGGGGCGGGCCAGAAGAAACCCAGAAGTGAGCAGTGAGAGAGGGGGTGGTGGGGACGGGCAGACCATGAGACTTGAAGTCCCAGCCTCCAGGAGCACCTGCCCAGGAGGCGGACACTGCAGTTTCCACTGGGAAGTCACATCATGCCATCCATAAAGGGCAATGTTAGGTCCCCAATACCCAGCCCTCCCCATTGCCCCAGTTCTTTTGTATAACCTGAGCCATTAACCATTAACCCAACACCCATGTCCAATCTTCAGCCTACCAGGAACTGAGCCACACTCTGTGGGGCATGCAAGTCTCTTCTTCAGGCTAGCAAGAGCATCCTGGGAATAGGGGTGGGGTTGAGGGGTTCGCTGGGACAGGGGGCCAACCTTGAGGCAGAGGTGACCAGAGTGTGATGCATGGAGGAGGCGTGGGACCAAAAGTGCAGAGAACAGTCAACAGCAGAGCCTATTTCGAACCAAGCACATTCACCTCAAACCAAACCCCACCTCCCCACCCCCCCAAAGCCAACTCCTATACAATTCATTTCAAAAAAGTATGGTCAAGTCAAGCCCCTCCCCCCAACGATGCAATGCACTCATTCGCTTAACTGACGCACAGGGCAAACAGCAGTCTTCACCAGGAGGGAATGAGAACTTTCCCAGTCCTGTCCCTCACAATCTCAGACCTGCAGTTAGCACAGCCGCAGAGGGCATCAGACCGGGCATGTGCTTGGAGAGCCAACACCAACAGAGTGCCCAGAGTGAACAAGCCATGGACCCCAAACTCTGAAGGGGTCTCCCTAGCTTTCTCCAGTCTGGACCCACATGCCAGGCTCCTCCTATCTCCAAACAAAAAGGATCTTAGGGGTTCATGTTCAGGCCGTTCTTCACACCTCTTCCCCTCCTCTAACAATCTCTAGGGGTCAAGGTCCCATCTCAACCCCCCCTCCCCCGGCCAGTAGGTCTAAATTGAACCACCCCTTAACCTTCTGCATTGAATGGGATGGAAGGAGAAATTCTCAGCAGCAAACTAGGGGCCAAGTGAACTGATGAGCAGGGGTGTCCCGTGGGGAATGCGATGGGAGTGGGGTCCGAGTAGGAATAGCAGCTATGCCTTATGGGGTGTATGGAATCACATGACCCAGTATCTCTGACTGGTGATGTGATGCCAGAGGATGGAGAAGTTGGAATCCAGATAAAGCGAACCAGCTTCCTGCCTCTTCAGAAAAGATGGGAGTGGGGAAAAGCAGATGATTTAGGGGGTGAGGTGGAATCTTTGCCTGGGGCCCAAAACGTGGCCTTGGTTGGTCCTGCCACCATCCTCCACTCGCTTTGCTTCACGTTCTTTTGCGTTCACATGCAAACTGAAAACCAGGAGGAAGGCTGGTGCTAGGCTAGCCCCAGCCAACATCATAAAAGGGAAACTTGCCCCTGCCTTGGGGTTGTGGGACACAAGAAGGGACAGAGCTACGAAGGAGATCACTGCTGGGACTTGGAGATGTCAGGGGTCAACAAAAATATCCTTTAAAAAATATCAGTTTGAATGTAAAAATCTTGGACTATAAAACATAGCCAGCCATAGGCATGGACACCCCACAGAGAAATACATTTTGATGACCACATAAGAACTAGCTCTTGCCTGGTTTAACTTTCAGGGTCAAGATTCTGCTCTTTTGGGAATTCACTAATTTGTTATTTTATTCAGCTCAAAGTTCAGAGTCATTTTAGGTCCCAAGCTTAAGCTGGCTACATGATTCCAGAAAGGCTAGAGCCAGGATGGATGCCTGCCTTTGAGGTCATGATGTCCAGAGGGTAAGAGGCATGTGGGTATGCTGACAGAACCTCAGTCCATTTGCCTCTATGGACACCAACCAGGATTTCAAATTCCCATGACTAGCATTTACTTCCAAATGGAGTTCAAGTTCCAGAAGATTCTGTAACTTTACAAAAAACAAACCGGGAGTCAGTCAATAAATAAGTTTTTAAAATAAGAGAATCAGAGAGCCACCCCCCCAAAAAATACCCCCCAAAACATACACCAAACAGCAAAGATGTATTGTAATGAAGGACGCTGTTTTTTTTTTTCAAAATAACCCCAAGGAATCTAATCTTAATGAATTTCCAATTTTTGCTTCCTTTTCACTAAAACACAAAAATGTTTCTGTGTTACTTTCAATCAATCTTGCCTTGGCAAAAGCTTCTTCCTCAGGCCCCCAACTTTTCCTGACTTTCCTCAGTGCACATTCTTGCTTTCCATTAAAAAATTTACTATTTTGAGGTGACCTCTAAAGAAAACATGTTTGTTTCTTCTAAGTCCTCCTTGTTCTCCTTATTTTCACAGAAAGAAGAAAGTTCTACCCCAGAGCCTCTCAGGATATTTACACATTTGGTGTCATCTGGCTTGGTTTCCTGTCCCCCACTGCGAAGTGGGGAGTCTGTGACAGCCTAGAGATGTCATATTTATCAGTGCAGTAAAAAATAGCATTTCGAAAAATATATAGACCTTTAAGTATTGCCTTTCTAGAATTAACTATAAGCCAAAAAATTGTTTTCAGAAAGAAAACTCCCCCCCCCCACAGCCCCACTCTTTAGAGTTAATTATAGCAGCGCCACTAAAGCTAGTTGGTCCATGGAAAGGAATCGAAAATGAATCCTACAAGGAATCAAATGAAACACCCCTCAGATTTTTTTCTTCAAGTCAAATGAATTCTGCTGGCCTCTGCATACACTGGGTTTTGAGCCCCCTTTCTGGCATGGGGTGACGTGGGGGAAAGGTCTGGCCTTTACAGCACAAAGAGGAGAGCTGGGGTGGACAGGGGGAGAGCTGCCCCTCCTTTCTGTATTACACTGGCAGATGCCATTGTCCCCACCCTGCTGCCTCACATGCCAAGGAGCAAGATGGCTGAGTGCCTGAGGTTGTCCAAAGCTAAAGTGAAATAAAGAGAATGGGGAGAGATTTGTGCCTGGCCTTTGGCATGTAGATTAGTGGGGACAGCATTAAAGGCTCACCTGGAATCGAATTCCACTCAAGTGTTACAAACTGAAAAAAGCACAAGACCTGTCTCAACAGAGGCCTGGTGAACCAGAATGCTACCCATGAGTGGAGATTCTGTGTTTGCTCTCTGTGGTCTCCTGACACTTCCTGGGTGCTACCTTCCTCATCTGGATATGTGTGTGGTCAAGTGGGGTGGCCCTGAGGGCCAGAGGCCTCTTCCTGAAGGGTTTGGTGAGGCACAATACCCTTCTCAAGTGGCATCCCTTTTTCTTTGTGGGGACAAGGATCAAATTCAGGGTCTCACATATGTCATGTAGATGCACTGTCCCAGAGCTACAGTCGTTTGCAACCATATTGCAAGTTGTAACAGATAAGAGACACCTACCCAGGTGGAATGATGATGTCTGAGATGAGGGGTCTTCAAAGTCTTTGTGGGAGTTGTGTGTATGTGAGGGGTATCAGGAAGATTTCCCCCACAACAATCTTCTGAGAAAAATGTGTCCTGCAGGAGGGTGGCCTCTTCTACATCAACATCAGTTTTGAAGGGAAGGACGTCATTTGGGACTAGAACCCCGAATCTTGGGCAGCTCCAAGATGACACACTACAGGGGTGGCTCACCAAAGGATGCGGGGATCCAAGGGCCTTCATGGGGCTTTTTACTGACTTTTCTTTGTGATCAAGAGTGGGGAGGTCCTGGTGTGTCCACATGGAGATTTACTGTGTCCAATAACCCAATGCACAAATGCACCAGAACTTCCTGGCAGGTCTGCTTTGGGTGGGCCAGGGGGATGTTCCGTGGGAATGAATGAGGGCAGCCCACCAATGCAGTAGCATCCCCTTGTCTCTCCAAAGAGAAACAGTTTCAGAAAAAATTTGCCACTGGAAAGTAATAAATTAATCAAGGCATGTAAGAGAGGGAGGGAGGGCGAAAGGTGGAGATATGACCCGCTTGGCGGCCTGGCCGGGCTGTCTCTGACAACGGCTCTTTGGCTCAAGGAGAAAAATTCCTTCAACCCCCACTTTTCCCATCTGGCAAGAACCCCTCTGACTTGCTTGGGAGCAGAGATGAGGCCTCTCCACCAGAAATCTGTAAGACAAGTCACCCTAGCAAAATCTTCCAAAAACTGGGGAGATGCACACAGAGGCCCAAGTTCTGGGATGCTCAGGGGCCGCAGAGAGAACCTTAGCTCCCTGTTCTGCTCAAGGTACCCAAGAAGCAAGCTATTGGGGAGCCCACAAAACACACCTCATTCCATCAACACAGTCCATCCATAACTGTCCCATCAGCCTCCTCATCTCCTTCCTTAAGTTGCCCAGAAAGTCGGCTTCTCTCGCATGCACAAACCACCCGAACCTCCACCACGAGCTCGCTCACAAACAGTGCCACAATTCAGGGACCATGCAGGTGGCAAACCCCACCATACCCCAGCCTCCAGCCATGCTTGAAAGCAGGTACAGTCCTGGGGGGAAATCATGGGGTACTGCCCCCCTTCTCTGTCCTCTTGAACCCACCATGGATGGCTCTTCTTCACAGCAGTAACTGACACCAGCCTTGCTCCCATTTAATGGCCTAATTTCTTCCACCTCAGAAGTTGCCCCAAAGATGCACGAAGCTCAGAGACTTAAAGCACAGACAGATGCCACATGGGGGATGATAGTGGGGACTCATCCCATGGAAGCTGGGAGCTGGAAGTCTCCACAGCTTCCACTTCTCAATCATCCTCCAGTTTCTCTTGTCCTTCCACAAGGGCTGGGGCTGCATCAGGGCTGGGAGTGCCCTGAGGAAGTACCAAGGGAATGGGATCATCTGCCCCTGTCCTCCTGGCCAGAGTGTCTGGGATGGGGTTTAGGGCAGGCCATATTGGTGCCCCCAACCTGGGCTGACTGCTTAGCGGGGCCTTCATCTGCTCTACCATCTGCTCTAAGCTGGGCCTATGCGTGGCTGCTCATAGAATGTGGCAAAGCCCTTCAATCTCTCTTCTGTCTTCAGGGGCCTGGGGCTGGGGAGGAGGTTGTGGGTTTTGTGGGGGTCAGCCTATGCATTGTGTTGGTCAATGATTCTGGGGGAGGGCTCAGCCAACCTTCCTGAGGCTCCTCTGACCTTGTATCAGCCCCGATTAGTTTTGATTTTTGGCTTCTTAGTTTGGCCCCAAAATTGCATGCTGGAGAGATGGAGGGAAGGAACACAAAGTAGGCAGGGCAGTGAGGGAGAGGGGGAAGGAAGGGGCCCTGCCACCCACACAGACCTCCAGGGACTTGGGGAAAGGGGACCATGGAGCTGTAGGGCAGATGTCACGGGTGCTGGTGGGAAGCGGGGCATTGGGGCAGCTCTGGAAAAGCAGTTTCCATCTTACTTTCTTGCAGAGATGTGAGGGGGTGTGGGGTGGGGGAGAGAAACATGGCTAAGTGTCCACTTTCCCCAGCTCCTCAGACCCAGAATCCAGAAAAATGGCCATGATGTTGTCATGAACCCAGGTAGCTCACAGAGAGAAAGGCTTTAATGCTGCTGCTTCAAGCCTGTTTCTGAGCAGGGTAGGGGTTACCAGCTCTTGGGGAACGAGTAGAGACAGAAAATCCCCTTTCCTAATTCCTGGGGGCTTGCCTGGGTTTGTCTAACAGAAACTGGGATATATGGTCTACTCATATATTCACAGATAGAAGAAAATAAGTTTGAACACTAAAGAGGAAAACACAAAGGGGCTTGGAATCGACGTGCATTTCAAAACCCCAACTAAAAAGAGCAAGCAACATGATACGAGGGTAATTACAATGATAATAATAATAATAAAATAAAAATAATTAGTACAATAATATTATCTTTATGAGCAGCAAGGAACGTTCATTCCTGATGTGGAAGAAAAGGAAAGAAAATGTCAGGGTAAAGACTAAGACACTTCCAGCCAAAGCAGGTGAATGAATGTTCTGGAATGGAAGGCAATGCTGTCCTTTTCCCTAGGCGGTCAGGGCGTGAAAGACT
>PVKC010045594.1:0-11381 GCA_004027635.1 Crocidura indochinensis | reverse complement strand
CTCTGTCCTTGGCCCTATTCACAAAGGGAGAGCGTGGAGGATTTCCTACCACTAGATCTGATTGTGAGTCGCTTAAATCTGGGGTGTTTTAGGGTGATAGAAACAACTGTGCATCTACATGGCGTCTGCTATCTCCCAACTGAAGCGGGAGGTCTCGAGAGCACAGCCATATCTTATCCCCTGAATACAGCTGGCCAGGCCTGATTCCCCATGACCACAAAAGGTCTCCTGGGCCTTCTACAGGCAGACTGGATTCTATCTCTTCAGCATTCTGGGCTCCACTATTCTAGGCCACAATCCAAATTCATAACTCAATCTTCATTTAGTCCCCTGCTTCATACAGTTCTAAAAGGGACGTATGTTGCTTTTCATTTTCCCATACACTCTCTTCAGTGATTTTTAAACAGGCTGCCATTCCCTCACAACTTGAGAGGGAGGAGGCCTTCCTTGACCCCTGGTGTGCCATCCCCAGGGCCTGCATGCACTTGAGTGGGCCCTGGTATGAGGTGACAGGAGTGGCCAGAAACTTGGGGAGCTGCCTCTATCCTGAGGAAAGTCACAGTCATCTGAGTATGTAATCTGCAGGCTCCAGAGGCAATAGCTTTCTGAGCTTTGGGGCTTGGGGATCCTTACACAATAGTCTCTGTTCCTCTGTCCCTCCTTGCCCTTTTCCTCCCCTCTCAACTCCCCCTAAAATTCTGTGCTCAGGAGGGGACAGTCTGGAATCAAAGTCTCCAGCTTTACTAATCACAAACAGCAGAGAAGAGGGACTATTGCCCCCTGCATTGGTGAGAGACCATGCATGCTTCCAGGGCCCCCCTTTTTTTGAAATGGGGGGGGGCTGACTTCCCCAGGGACTTGACTATTTTGCAACTAGCCTTGGGAGGGAAAAGAGGGGAAGATAACTGACCATTCTTTTCCAAAAAGCAAGTGAGACTATCCAGAAGGTGAGGGGCCATCTGTGGCTGGTTTGAAAGCATTCTTCAAGTTTTACGTTGAAGTTGACTCTTTTCCCACACGATTTCCATAAAGTTCCTTTTCTTTATTTATTTTTCCAGGAAAAATAAATTTTTTCCTCTGACATTCTACTGTTTGTGATTCGCAAGACTCCTTGCGGTATCTGGAGAATTAAAAAAAAAAAAAAACACAGAAGACTTCCCCACCCCCAGTATATTATTAGTGTCCAAATATCTGAAATGTGATATTTTCCAGTTTTTGAAAAAAAAATAGAAACCTGAAAAAAAAGTTGTTTATTTGCAATATTCTCTGTTCCCCCTGTTTCTACCTTGGTATCCACTCAGTCTTCCTCTTAGTGACAGGGTTATTGCCCTCCCCTTCATAATTTTACCACCTACCCCATCACTTACTCTCTCAGACTAAGTTATTTTTCTTTTTTTTTTTTTTTACTTTATTGATTGATTGATTGATTGATTCACCTTTGTCCCACACCCAGCAGTGCCCAGGGGTTACTCCTGGCTCTGCACTCAGAAATAGCCCCTAGCAGGCTGGGGACCACATGGAATGCTGGGAATTGAATGTCAAATGAATTGGAAAATGCTCCACCACTGTACAATCCCTCCACCGTATTTTTCTTTTTTTAAATAAATTATTTAACTGAATTACCATGAGATAGAGTCACAACATTGTTCATGAGTATTTCAGTCATACAATTTACAACACCTTTTACCAGTGCACATTTCCTGCCACCAATATACCCAGTTTCCCTCCTGCCTTTCCCTGTCCTCTCCCCTTCGGTCTCAGTGGCAAACATTTTTCCTCTCTCTTTCTCTCTCTTCCTCTCTCTTTCTCTCTCTATCTATCTCTGTCTCCTTTTATAGACACTGGTTTGCAATATTGTCTGAAACTAATGCAAATGGATGGACTCATCCACAACAATGGGAAATAACCACGCTCTAACTTTGCAAAGCACCAGATAGCTTTCAAGGCCTTTACATTCTTTTCCTTCTTGTGTGTGTGTGTGTGTGTGTGTGTGTGTGTGAACTTTGGCCCATTACCTTGATAAAGCTAAAATTTAATTGATGGAGAAACTGAGGCTCTTAGATTTTATTGGTCACAGAACTACCTTATGTCACTGCATATTTGTCACACTGTTTCTTCCAGTCCAAAAAATGGCTAATAATCTTTCATCACATAATTATCACATGGTATAATTATTTTCTTCATGCCCCTTAAAAATTAAATACCACCAATCTATTTGCTAGTGCACAGAGAAGTACAATTGTCTTCTCACACACGTTGAGCTGAGAGCCTCAAATTCTCAGTGCAAGGGACATGTATTTCTTTTTTTTTTTTTTTGGTCTTTTTGGGTCACACCCGGCAGTGCTCAGGGGTTACTCCTGGCTCCATGCTCAGAAATTGCTCCTGGCAGGCACAGGGGACCATATGGGGCACCGGGATTCAAACCGATGACCTTTTGCATGAAAGGCAAATGCCTTACCTCCATGCTATCTCCTGGGCCCCATGGGACATGTATTTCTGAAAGCCAACTTACATAGCTTGTTTAAAGTAGTGCAGTACTAATAACACTGTAGCTCAATTGAATAAAAAGGACTAATTCCAAGGGAGGGGATTTGGTGAGCAGAAGAAGCCATGAATAAATTGTAGTGAAACTGCACAATAAGCCTGCCAGTGATAGACTGAAACACCAGCTCTGCTCATTTTAAATACTTTCTGATACGACATCAGGAAGATAGTGAAGTGGCTGCCTCCTTTCCATGACATAAGATGCTACAGGTAATCATTTCCAGAGTCCTACCACAGCTGTCTGGCAGCCACAGCTTGTGTGTAGAAACAAGCTCTTTAATGTTAACCTCTAGGTCTGTTTCTTTTCATTTGTTTATTTGGGGGCTGACTGACTGTGTTCAGGGCTTTCTCTTTCTTGATTCTGTACTCAGGGATCACTCCTGGCAGGGCTCAGGGAGCCTTATGTAATGCCAGGGATCAAACCCAGTTGGCTTTGTGCAAGGTAAACATCTAACTGCTCTACTATCACTCCAGCCCAACACGTGTTGTTTCTTTAGTAAGTGAAAGATGATATGTGATCACTGGTAACAATAAGATCCTGTCCTTGAAATTGTTATGCATGAGGGTCATTAATAGCGGGGATCTTTTGTTTTGTTTTGTTTTGTTTTTTGTTTTCTTTTTTTTTTTCTTTTGGGGGTCACACCCGGCAGTGCTCAGGGGTTACTCCTGACTCCATGCTCAGAAATTGCTCCTGGCAGGCACGGGGGACCATATGGGGCACCGGGATTCGAACTGATGACCTTTTGCATGAAAGGCAAACGCCTTACCTCCATGCTATCTCCCGGGTCCCAATAGCGGGGATCTTAAACCACAAAAAAACAGTCATCAAGATTTCCAAAAAGAGAGGAATATTAAATGTTCCAGATGAATCTAAAGATGTGATACAGTGTGTGATAAAATGTGAGACCAAGTGACAACATAAACTCATGAGTGACACTGAGAAAGTTCCATCAGGTAATTTAACGAATGATGGTAGTACAGTCTCTTTGTTCACAGAAGATTAAATTTTTTAGTCCATTCTTCACAACACTGGAATAAATTTTCCCAGGTGAAATAGTTTTATCAAGGTCAATACCAAATAACACATTAACATTTTTCAGACAAAAACATATACACTGAGGCTGGAGAGATAGTACATCAGGTAGGGTTTTTGCCTTGCACATCCTAGGCCAGAACTCAATACCAGCATCCCATCTTGTACCCCAAGAACTACAAGGAGTTATTTCTGAGTGCAGAGCCAGGAATAATCCCTGAGCATCACTAGATTGTGGCCCAAGAACAAATCAAACAAAAAAGACAGAAAAGAGGAACCGGAGCAGTAGTGCAAGCAGTAGAATGTTTGCCTTGCATGCAGTAACCTAGGACTGATGGCAGTTTGATCCCCCGGTGTCTCATATGGTCCCCCAAGTCAGGAACAATTTCTGAGCGCATAGCCAGGAGTAACCCCTGAATGTCACCAGGGTTAAAAGATAGAAAAGAAAAAGAAAAATGTGGCCCATGAATCCATAAGGAAGCAAATATGAATTGAATAGGCTATTCAATTTTAATGGTAGTCAAATTATTCTGTCCATCTTAATCTTACACCAAAGACAATTTAGTAATAGGCTGGAGTGATAGTACAGAAGACAGGGCTCTTGCCCTACACACAACCAGCCCAGGTTGATCCTGGATATGGTACACCAAATATCACCCGGAGTGATTCCTTAGCACAAAGCCTGTGTAGTAAGCCCTGAACGTCACCAGGTGTGAGGTCCCCAAAATACAAAGAAGCAACAGAGAAATAAAATTTAGTAATAAATGCTTAAAGTAAAATGGCACTTTTTTTTTTGGTTTTTGGGCCACACCTGGTGACACTGAGAGGTTACTCCTGGCTATACACTCAGAAATCATTCCTGGCTTGGGGGACTATCTGGGACACCGAGGGATCAAATCTGGATTCATCCTAAGTCAGATGCATACAAGGCCTTCCCAGTGCACCACTTCTCTGACCCCTAAAATAGCACTTTTTATTAAAACTTCACATAATGGCCTTACCCATTTTTTGTCCTCAAAATTTGCAGAAAATCTATGATGATTCTGTAGAAAAATACAGTGGAAGGAAACTGTGACTAGGAACCTGGTTCTCATATTGAAGCTAAATAATGGTTCTTTCATTTATGGAACATCTTTCTGTAGAAGAACAGGTGGGGAAAAAGTCTTGATGATTTATGGGGCCGGAGTGGTGACACGGAGCAGTAAGGAGTCTGCCTTGCTGGCACTAGCCTAGGACGAACCGCAGTTCAATCCCCTGGCATCCCATCTGGTCCCCAAGCCAGAAGTTATTTCTGAGCGCATGACCAAAAATAACCCCTGAGCATCATCAGGTGTGGCCCAAAAAACAAACCAAAAAAAAATATCTTGATGATTTTACAGGTTAGAGACAGACCAGACTCACTGGAGTCATTTGCTCATGAAACCCTGCGTAAGACCTACAGTGAAATCTCTGAGAAAATAATGCAAGATTCTGCAAACTGAGATTCATTTCTAGGATGAGTCTGTTGACCTCAAACTAAAGCAAGAAGCTATTTAGACAGCAAGCAAGGTATATTCAAAGACCAAATTATATAAAGGCAGATGGAGCACACACATGTTTCATAGTTGATTCATTTCCTTGAATTAGAAGCTTCTAGAGAACCTCTGTAAAAACATCCTTTCAGGTTCTGCCAGAAATAGTGAGAGATAAAAGGTATGTTGGGTCCAGTAGTTCATTGATTTATGCATGTGTAGACATTATGTTATCTCTGAATATAAATGTTCACAGCTTTTTGGGGGGGCTAGGGGGTCACACCCATCAGTGCTCAGGGGTAACTCCTGACTCTGCACTCAGAAATCACTCCTGGCAGGCTCGGGGGACCATATGGGATGCCGGAATTCAAATCACCGGCCATCCTTAATTAGCTATGTGCAAGGCAAATGCCCTACCCCAAAAGTTCACAACTTTAAGCAAATTGTCTGAGAGACTTTTCCTTAAGTTAAAGAACTAGAACTTCACATTTACAAACAAAAAAAAAAGATGTATTAAATAATAACTAGATAAATAGAACTCATCCTATATCCGTTAAGTATTACATTTCACAAACTAGTATGATAGTTGCTAACATGCCCCTGCATGATAATTAGTATGTCCCAGAATGGCCAACTCTTCTCTAACTACTGTTATGACAATCCCCATCCCAAGAGGTTTCTTCCCTAATTAATTAACTGGGGCCAGAGCGGTGATGCAAGCAATAAGGTGGATGGACCGGGGTTCGATCCCCAAGCCAGGAGCGATTTCTGAGCACATAGCCAGGAGTAACCCCTGAGCATCACCAGGTGTGGTCCAAAAACCAAAGAGAGAGAGAGAGAGAGAGAGAGAGATTGGGGGCAGAGAGATAGCATGGAGGTAGTGTGTTTGCCTTGCATGAAGGATGGTGGTTCGAACCCCAGATTCCCATATGGTCCTCCGAGCCTGCCAGGAGCGATTTCTGAGCGCATAGTCAGGAGTAACCCCTGAGCATCACCAGGTGTGGCCCAAAAAAACCAGAGCGAGAGAGAGAGAACCCACCTCCATTTGGGAGGGGTGGTCTTCTATGCTTCTTTTTGTTTTCTGTCCTCTATGCCCGTAGTCCACTTTGCTTGTTGCTGTTGAACAAACAGAAATTTAAAGAAAGGGGATAAACTGTGTATTAAACATTATTGGGAAAACACCGCCATATTTTCCTTTCAATAATGTCTCCTCCCCCCCCCACTATTTTGCAAGAATAGTACATATTATCAAGGATCCAATCTCCAGTGTGCTTACATTCGTGTAAAATACAAACACATCTGGATAATTGATCGACTTGTTCTATGTTCCTTTGAATGGACAACATTGTGTACAACCAGCCTGTGTGCTCCCCGCTCTCTATCCCATCCCCTTGGGGACTGCTGGGGATGTAAATCCATCCTTGAACTCTTTAATTAAAATTTCAAAAACATCAAGGGGGTCTCACCCTTGTAAACACACAAAAAAAAGCCTTAACAGGAAATAGTTCTGCCTCTTGTGTTAACAGATGTCACGGGGCACTTGGGTGAGAGAGTGTTGTTTTTAAATTCTCAATCTGCCTCACTAGAGTTTTTTTTCCTTAGATGGTTCCTGGAAAGCATCACTTGTTTTTTTTTTTTTCTTTTCAACTTCACTTTATGGAGTTCTTTGACCTGCCACACTACTGTGGTCAGAATGTTTGCATCCTCTTCAAATGCACATGTTAAGATCAAAACTTATGATAGATAAGGAACTGAGGTCTTTGCAGGGTGAGTAGATGATGAGAGTGGAACTTTCATGAATGGCATTAGTTCCCTTGTTAACAAGGACCCCCCATTGTGCCTTCTACCACGTTAAAGCACAACATGAAATCAGCAGTCTGCATTCTGGAAAAATCCTCTTCAGAAACTGACTATGCTGATACTTTGGTCTTAAAGCTGTAAGGAATAACTTGGTGTTGTTTCCATACACCCCAGTGCATGGTGTTTGTTTATGATATCTAGAAAACAGGAAGGAAACTCATCTAGAATATTTGTCATGCCATCAAAAACTTGGCCAAGATCAATCCCATAGACTTTTACTAACCATTCGTTTATTTCCCTGAATTGAACTATATTAAAATTATTGGTTTTCTGATATTGAGAGAGTGAGCAACATTGAGTTTCACTATATTAAATCCATCCTAATAAAAGCAAGAAAAATTATTTCCCCAAAATTAGCATCATAATGACAAGGTTCCTGATAATACTTTCACCAGGATGCTTTTGTTTGGAGTGCTTGGTTTCAATGTCTCTGATTATTTCTCCATGGGTTTTCCAGGTGAGCATCCTTCTGATCCATGGAAAATCAGCAAATGCTCACAGAGGAAGTACTAAGTATTTTCATCTCTGCAAAACAAGTCAATACAGAACCTAAGAGGAAAAGAACACTTTGCTGTAGAATGAAAATGATGAGAGAAATGATGTCCACGAAGTTGAAGTCATCACAGTTGGACTTTTGAAATCATCACATCATTTCTGAGTTCCTCCACAGTTAGCAATGAATCCCAAGATATGCCTGGTGAGTGACCTCTGTGAACAAAGTTAAAGGTTAATTGGAAATAACTCTATCAAGGAGCTGACTTGGGAAGACAGAGGTTGCCTCCATTGGATGCCAAACTTTCTGTGATGGGCATTGTATCTTAACATGAGTTCAAACCACTGAGAAGTCAATGGTTAAAAGGAGTAGTTTGGAAGATTTGGCCTTACATAGAGGAACCGCACAGAAGATGGTGAAAATGTGGGCCAGAAGCAAAGGAGACTCTAGCATTCTCTCAGCAACCTCATCATTTGAATAACAATAGGTCAATAGGTAGAGATTTGGTGCCTGAAATATTCCTCACTCTCCTCTCTATTACTTCTTTTTGTTTTGTTTTGTTTTTATTTCTTAAACAAATAAGAACATCTTTAAGTTTTATTTTTGTTGTTGTTTTCCTTCTTTGTTTCTCTATTTAAGCACCATGATTACATACATGATTGTAGTTGGGTTTCAGTTATAAAACTTCTAATAATTCATGTCACTTCCGCTGCCAACCAAAGAGATTCTGGCCAAGTTCTTGATCCTTGCACTGGTTTAGGATCAGCTTCTGTGTGTTTACAGAAAAATCAGAACATCCAGTAGCCCAGAGCCCAATGCCTTTGTTCGATTAGCATACAACAGAAAGCATGTGGGATATAAATGGAAGGAACCCCATCCAAGGACAGCACAACAGTAATAAGAAACAGACCCTAGGACAGTGCGTTCTGACCCTCTCCCATCTTTGAACCTGAGAAGCAAAAGAGAAATGGAGTTAGAGAGAGACATGGTGCCCAGATAAGGAGAAACCGTTGGAGTCATTTAGTTATTAAGCATGAATGATCCTGCAAAGTCCAGGCTGAGTAGGGCATGACTGACGGTCAACAGAAACAGCCCAAAGAGCAGTGGAGTAAGAGTCTGGCAATGAAATTCTAAATCTCACCATCACTAACTTCCTGTGAGAAAATGTAAGGTATTTAGGCAGATCATTTTACATCTTCACAAACTTTACCAAGTTTCCTCCTTTGTAAAAGAATGGGAGGGCAGTTAGGAGGACTCTTGAGCTCCTTCCAGCACTGTAGTCCCATTCTATCTGGTTCATGGAGGAGAGCGTTGAAGGATGCACAAAAGCCCTAAATGGTGGGTTACTGAAGCCAAAATTCCCATTTCCCACCCTTCTTTGTCCTCTCTTTCATATGCTTTTTATTACTACTACTATTATTAATATTACGTTGTTGTTTCCCATAGAGTTTTGTGGCAGAGAACCATGGTTCACACACAGACCAGGTCATGAGAAATATCTGAATGGGAATGAGAGCAAGGTTTCTCCATAATTTCCCAAGCCCTTGCTCTCCTTCCAGATTGAGGACTGAAAAAGTGACCAACTTCCCCCTCCTCCAAATTCTAAATCAGTGTTCCCCAAAATTTCAGCCCCAGGTCACAAGTCATTCATTGTTCTCCAGTGCATCTTGCTCTGTCCAAAGTTTCATTGGCTTCTTGCCAAGGCCAGAGAACTGACTTTGTAAGATCTGAAAAGTCTAGTAGAATAGTGGTCTCAGATCATTTCTTTTTTCTTCATAGCAAAACACAGCAAGGTTTTATCATTTCAGCAACAATCATTTTCCTTGTTCCTTCCAATTCTATGGGTCAGCTCTTCCTGTCTGGGGTTGGCTTTCCTGTGGCAAGATGGTCTAAAATTGGACTTCCCAGTCAAAATATTATACAAATCACATCAATAATTTAAAGTTTCAAGTAACCACATTTTGAAAACTCGAACAAGTAAAGTTAATTTCCAAGACACAGTTAATCTAGTAGAGCAAAATTTTATTTTCCTGTTTAATATCAAGTTAGAGATATTTCAAATTCTTTTATCATACAAAGCTTCTGAATCCAATGTCCATTTTACACTTATGGTATATCTCAATTCATAATGGTCATGTTTGGTACCCAAGCAATGGTCCATGGATAGGACAATCCCCAGCATCCCATATGATTTCTGAGCACTGACAGAAATAATTCCTGAATGCAGTGCCAGAAGTAAGCCCTGAGTATCTCTAAGTGAGGACCCCCCCCATCCTTACCAGAAAGCCATAATGGTCATGTTTCAAGCACTTAGCACCAATGTGTATGATAATGCAATTAATCTTGCTTTCTTCTTAGGTCTCACTTTGGATGGCTCCAGTGTTAAGATTCCCTTATTCAAATACCACACACAGTAAGGCCCTTACCTAGTATGCTATAAACCCCAGTTCCATCCCCCAAGTACACCAGGAGTTACCTCTGAACATTGCTGAATATGGCCCCAAAACAAAAAATAGTAATAACATTTACTTCCTACCCCTTTTACTTATTTACATGGCATTATAGAATTGAACTTCAAGGGTATAAAAGTATAACTTCACATCTCCAAATATTCATAGATTCACTGCATGTACCCCCAAAGATCTAATGACATTTCATCACCAAAATCAATTTCTATCCCCTTTTCCTTGAGATATTCTCCATGGTTTTTATAACTTTATAAATGAATTTTGTTGTTTTTTCCGTCAGTTTAAGATTTTTTATATATAAGTGAGATCTTTGAGTAACTAATCTTTCTCTTCCTTATTTATTTCACAGAGTATAAGTACCTCAAATTCCATCTATTTTGTTCATCGAAGTGCCATGATTTCATCTTTTTTAAATGCTAAAGTAGTATTTCATTGAGTATTTATGAGTGTTTTATTCAGTATCGCAGGTATTTTACTCAGTGATATGTTGATAGACATTTAGAATAATTCCATTAAGGAGGGATGCAATTATTTTTTCAAATGTGTGTTTATTGTGTCTCCTGTTTAATTATTTGAAAGCATTATCTCTGAATCTTATAAAAAATTTAAATTTTTAAGGAGTTTCTATACCATTTTCTATGAACATTGCACCAATTTACATTCACACGGTAGGGTTTATTTTATCCACATCCTCACCAACTTTATTTTGCCAATCTTTTTTTTTTAATCTTTATTTAAGCACCATGATTACAATCATGATTATAATTGGATTTCAGTCATAAACAGAACACCCCCCCCTTCACCAGTATAATATTCCCACCAATTCCACCCCCTACCATTCCTGCCTGCGTTCAAGACAGACATTCCACTTCTCTCATTCTTTAACATTGTCATGCTAGTTATTAGTGTAGTTATTTGCCTAACAGCATTCACCACTCATTGTGGTGAGCTTCCTGTAAGTCATTTAAACTGGTGTAATAGAAGATTGTGCCATGAATAGAATTTACTTAATTTGAAATAATGTCAAATCTATTTTCTTGTGATTGGGATGCTCTGTGTGTTGTTTTTGGAGAAATGTCTATTATACTGTTTTATTACTGCGTAGCTTGTTTTTTATTGTTAAGTGAGTTGTTTATGTATTTTGAATATAAGCCCAGAAATCTGAGATGCAAATATCTTCTCCCAATAGCTATATTGTAATTCTGTTTTTATTGTAGCCACTTTTCTTTTTAGAAGCTTTACTTTTTTTTTCCCCCTAAATTCCCAATACAGACCAGGCAAGGGTCTGGGTTGAGGTGTATATGAGGTGCACTTACTGTACCTCCTCTTTCTATACAGTCAGTGTGAAGAACACAGCCTGTGGTAAGAATTGGGAGGCCTTATTTTTTGTCCTTTCCTTTTTTTTTTTTGATTTTATTTTTTTAACTTTTTTTTAACACCCCCTTCATCAGTGCAAGTTCCCCACCACCAAT
>PVKC010045593.1:0-11389 GCA_004027635.1 Crocidura indochinensis | reverse complement strand
GATGTTTCTCAACTTAGGTGTATTTTTATCTTCACCAAAAATTTGTTTTCCAGTTCCACCTTTGTCATCTCTTGGTTCATAAATTTTGTTGGGTATTTTTCCACATGTTTTGGTTCTTGGGGCTTTATGCTCTCTTTTTGCTTGAGTGGGAGAACTTCACTCTGGACCTGCTTTGGATATTCTATGGGATGTGAGGTATCAAACAGGTTTGACAAGTCAAATGCTGAATCAGTTTGACCAGAGTTCTGACCCCAATCTACAAACCTATCATCTCAAACATGCCAATGTCTCCAAATAAGAAATTAAAAATAGTGAGATAAAAGAGAGCACTATAAAATTTATTATTACAGGAAAATATTGTAAGATGTATTTTCTACTAAATGTGGCAAATGGTGGATTTCTTGAAAAAGAGAGAGATCTTTCTCTTGGTTTAGAGAGGCGTCAATGAAATGAGAGCAAAATATCAAACTGTACACTGTGACTGTTTAGAAGGTACTCTTACGTGGCAAAATGACAGGACTAAACACACTAATGAATGGCATTTTGTGGGACAAGTAGGATCCCTCAAAGGGAGAGCATTAGGCAGAATAATCACACTTATTTGTGAGATATAAGAAATACATTTGGTGCATGCCCGAGTTGTTCCCAATTGCAAGAGTCTGTGAGTGTTGCTTGTGCATGTTTTTCTTCTGTCCTGTGCCCTGAACCTCTCCTGAGTGGGCAGAAACGGGGCCAGTAAAATCACTTTCCTAGAGTAACCCAGGCGGGGCGAGAAAGCAAAAAAGCCTGTGTCCTCGAGTAAAAACCAGCTATCAACAGTGAATTGCAGAAAGGCATGTCCCCTCTCTGTGATGTCAGCCTGGAGAAATCTGTGCCTACCAGAGTAGTTCTCAACTGTGAGAGACTGTGAGTGTTGCCTGTGCATATATTCCACTGTCCTGTGTACTGAACCCCTCATGAATGGGCCAAAAAGGCCCAGCAAAATTGCTCTCCTAGAGGCTCCAGAAGAGCACTTAACTCTGCTTAGCTTCACCGCCATGCCCTCTTTCTAATTAATGAAGCCCACTGCAACATGCAGAAAAAAAATCACACTAGGAAATGTGCTGGATCTCTGAAGCCCAACATATCTCTCTGGAGTATTTTCTCTGCTGCATGCTCAGGCTTAAGATTTGATTCTATGTATGGCTTCATCCATGGAGGGCTCCCCTTCCTAGGAGGTGAGTCGGCCAGAAAGTGTGGAACCAGAGGAGCGTGACCAAGCACATCATTTAGCAAATGAATCTCACAACAACACATAGAAAACCACAATACAAGTGTGACTATGGGGAATCAACGCAGGCCAGCACCAGGAACAGAGAATGAAGATGGCAACTCTGTTGAATGGAAAATGGTCAACCAACTATTCAGTCTCTCAGATATGGAGTGTATAGGAGAAATATGGAGGATGCTCAGAGAACTCAAAGCATAGATCAACTTGAACATAACACTAATAAGAATCAAGAAAATAAGACAGAAATCAGAAAACTCCAAACTGAAATAACAGCTCAAATAACAGGTCTGAAAAGTTCAGTAGACACATTGACAGACAAAATAGATAAGCTCTCCATCAGGGTAACAGAAGCTGAGGAAAGAATTAGTGCTCTGGAAGATGCGATGCATAACTTTAAAGCAAATGCACAGACAATGGAAAAATTCATCAAAGAATGTGAACAGCTGAAAATAAACGTCTCTTATAAGCACAATAGAAACAACTTAAGAATCATTGGAGTCCTAGAGACCCATGAAAATATCACCAGGAAGAATCAACAGTCAAGAACATCATTAAAGAGAAACTATCAGAGCTAAAGACTGCATGCGATCAAATCCTATATGCCCAAAGAGAATCAACTAAAAGAGACCCAGATAAAACACCCCAAGACACATCCTAGTCACTATGATGAATCCCATATAAAGAGACAGAATTATGAAAGGAGCAAGATCAAAAAAGGAAATTACATTGTAGGGAGCATCTTTGAGATTTACAGCAGACCTGTTACAAGAAACAAACAAGGTCAGATGGCAGTGGTGGGACATAGTGACAAAACTCTATGAAATACATGATTCGCCTAAAATACAGCACCCAGCAAAACTCACTTTCAGGTTTGAAGGAAGAATACATGGCTTCCCATATAATCAACAGCTCAGAAACTTTACAGACACAAAACCAACCTTAAAAAATCTGAAAGACCTACTTTAAGACAAGATAGACTGACAGACTAACCAAAGTTAGACAGAAAGATGGCAATAAATCCCATGACAATTCTTTCATTGTCAATGGACTAAATGCACCAGTTAAGAGACACAGAGTGGCTAAATGGATAAAAAAAACCCAACCTTCTGATGCCTACAAGAAACACACCTGAATACTTAGAACAAACATAGACTCAAAATCAAAGGCTGAAGAAAACACATTCAAGCAAATGACACCCATAAAAAGCTGGAGTGACCAAACTAATATCAGATGATGCAAACTTTATACTCTGAAAAGTTGTAAGGGACAAAGATGGACATTTTATATTAATCAAGGAATATGTACAGCAGAAAGAAATCACTCTTCAAAACATTTATGCATCGAATGAGGGGCCAGCAATATATTTAGTACAATTGTTGACAAATTTGAAAAGGAATATCAATACAAACACATACATTGTTGAAGACCTCAATACGGCTTTGTCAACACTTGATAGGTCAACCAGACTGAAACCCAACAAGAATATTCTAGACCTGAAAAGTGAAATGGAAGAAAGAGACCTAGTAGATATATATATAGGACACTCCACCCCCAGAAACCTGGATATACATTCTTCTCCAATGTACATGGGACATTCTCCAGGATAGAGTATATGCTGGCACATAAAACATACCTCCATAATATCAGAGGACAGAAATTTTGCAGGCTACCTTCGTTGACCACAGGCTCTGAAATTATATGTATATTCCAAAGGGTCACAGAAGAAAGAAATTAGCACCTAGAAGCCTGATACTGAACAACCAGTGGGTCCGAGATGAAATCAAAGTGGAAACAAATGATACTAATGACACAAACTATCAGAACCTATGAGACACAGCAAAAGTGGTACTGAGAGGAAATTTTATAGCTTTGCAAGCACATATCAGGAAGGAATAAGGGGCATAACTGAATAGCTTAACGACACAGTTCATAGAATTAGAAAGTGCTCAACAAATTTAACCAAAAATAGGAAGACAGAAAGAAATAACAAAGCTGAGAGCAGAAATTAACCAAGTGCAACCCCCCCAAAAAATAAAAAATATCAACGAAATGAAAAGTTGGTTCTAGGAAAAAATAAACAAAATTGATAGACCATTAGCAAAACTAACAAAGAAACAGAGTAAAACATGATAACTTGTATTAGAAATTAAAAGGGGAGATCACTACCAATATTGCAGAGAATCAAAAGGTAATCAAAAATTACTTTGAGAAATTCTATGCCACTAAAAATGAGAACCTGGAAGAAATGGATAAATTTTTGCAATTTATAATCTTCCATAGTTGAATAAAAGTATGTAGCATATCTAAACATCCCCATCACATTGATCAAATAAAAACGGTAATTAAATATCTGCCCCAAAATAAAAGCACAGGTCCAGATGAATTACCTAGTGAATTCTTTCAAACCTTTCTAGAGGAATTTCTAGCAATCCTGACAAGACTCTTTCATGAAAACGAAAAAACAGGAACAGTTCCAAATAGCTTTTATGAAGCCAAAATCACCTGATACCAAAACTAGACAGATATGCTACCAAAAATGAAAATAACAGACCAATATTCCTGATGAACACAGAAGTGAAGATCCTCAACAAAATCCTGGCAAGTAGGATTCAGTGCCTCATCAAGAAGATCATTCATTATTATCAAGCAGGGTTCATCCCAGAAATGCAAGGATAGTTTAACATCTGTAAATCTATCAACATAATTCACAACATCAGCAACAAAAAAAATAATACACATATGATCATATCAATAGATGCAGAGAAAGCATTTGATAATGTCCAACACCCATTCTTGATCAAAACTTTCAAGAAGATGGGAATAAAAGGAACCTTTCTCAATATAGTTAAGGGCATCTACAACAAGCCATTGAAAAATGTTCTCCTCAATGGAGAAAAACTAAAAGCCTTCCCTCTTACTTCTGGCAAAAGGCAAGGCTGTCCTCTCATCACTCCTATACAAATAGCACTGGAAATCCTTGCTATAGTGATCAGGCAAGAAGAAGATGTCAAGGGAATCCTGATAGGAAAGGAAGAAGTCAAGATCTCAGTGTTTGCACATGACATGATACTCTACTTAGAAAATCCCCAAAAGACTCTACAAAAAGCTTCTAGAAACAATAGACTCATATAGAGAGGTGGCAAGCTACAAAATTAACACACAAAAATCAATGGCCTCTATACACCAATAATAATTGGAAAGAAATGGACGTTAAGAAAACAGCCCCAACATAAACTCAAATATATTGGAGTCAACTTGACTAAAGATGTGAAGGACCAATACAAAGAAAACTATAAAAATCTGCTCCAAGAAAAAAATAGAGGACACATGGAAATAGAAACACACACCCTTTCATGGATGACAGAATTAACATCAATAAATGCAATACTCCCTAAAGCATTGAACAGATTTAATGCAGTCCCTCTAAAGATATCCATGACATTCTTCAAAGAAATGGATCCATCACTTTTGAAATTCATTTGGAACAATAAACACTCTCAAATAGCTAAAGCAATCATTGGGAAAAAGAATATGTGAGGCATTACTTTTCCCAACTTTAAACTGTATTACAAAGCGATAGTTATCAAAACATCATGGTATTAAAATAAAGACAGACCCTCAGATCAGTGAAATAGGCTTGAGTACTATACATTCACCTAATCTTAAATAAAGGAGTAAAAAATCCTAAATGGAACAAAGAAAACATCTTCAACAAACAGTGTTGGCACAACTGGCTAGTCACTTTCAAAAAATTGAACTTAGACCCCCAGCTAACAACATGTACAACGGTAAACTCCAAATGGATTAAAGACCTCGATATCAGACCTGATACAATAAGGCATATAGAACAACACATAGGTAAAACACTTCATGATATTGAGACTAAAGACATCTTCAAGGGTGAGACTGCACTCTCCAAACAAGTGAAATTAAAGATTAATAGATGGGAATATATTAAGCTGTGAAGCTTCTGCACCTCGAAGGAAATAGTGCTCAGGATACATGAACCACCCACTGAGTGGGAGAAACTATTCACCAAATACCCATCAGATAAGGGGCTATTATACAAAATACACAAAGCACTGACAGAAATTTACAAGAATATAACATCTAATCCCATCAAAATAAGAAGTAATGAGCAGACACTTCCTCAAAAAAGAAATACAAATGGCCAAAAGGCACATGAAAAAAAGCTCCACATCATTAATCATCAGGGAGATGCAAATAAAAACAACTATGAGGTACCACCTCACACCACAGAGATTGGCATATATCAGAAAGAATGAGAACAAGCAGTGTTGGCAGGGATGTGGAGAGAAAGGCACTCTTAGCCACTGCTGGTGGGTATGCCATCTAGTTCAACCTTTCTGGAAAGCAATATGGAGATTCCTCCAGAAACTGGAAATTGAACTTCCATATGATCCACCTATACCACTCCTAGGAATATACCCTAGGAACACAAAAATACAATATCAAAATCCCTTCCTCACGCCTATATTCATTTCAGTACTATTTACAATAGCAAGAATATGAAAAAACCAAGTTGCCCTTCAACAAATGAATGGCTAAAGTAACAGTGATACATGTACACAATTGAATAACATGCAGCCATCAGGAGAGATGAAATCATGAAATTTTCCTATACATGGATGTACATGGAATCTGAGTGAAATATGCTGAGTGAAATACTTCAGAGATAGAGAAAGATGCAGAATGGTCTCACTCATCTATGGGTTTTAAGAAAAATAAAAGAGATTCTTGCGAATGTTTTCAGAGGCAAAAGAGAGGAGGGTTTAACAGCCAGCTCACGACATGAAGCTCAGAACAGAGTGGTCAGTACAGTTAAAGAAATAACTATACTGACAAGTATCATAACAATGTGAATGAATAAGAAAAGTAGAAAGCAAGCCTCAAGTACATGCAGGTGTGGGGTGGGGACCAGGGAGATTTGGGACATTGGTAATGGTGAATTGCTCTTTACATGACTGAAACTCAACTACAATCATATTTGTAATCAAGGTGTTTAAATAAAGATATTATTAAATTATATAAATGAAAAAATATATATGTTTTTATCTCACAATAAACACTAAGAGCTTATCTGAGGATTATATAATACTCCATTGTGTATATATATACCACAATTTCTCTAGCAATTCATCTGTTGTAGGGCATCTAGGTTGTGTTCAAAGTCAGCCTATTGTAAATAGTGGTGTTCGGTGGTACATCATAGCTGTTTTTATTTTCATCTCCCTGATGATTAGTGATATGGAGATTTTATTCATGTGCCTTTTGGCCATTTGCATTTATTCTTTATCAAAGTGTCTGCTCATTACTTCTCCTATTTTGATGGGATTAGATGTTTTATTCTGTAAAGTTCTGTCAGTGCCTGTATATTTTGAATATTAGCCCCTTACCTGATGGGTATTGGGTGAATAGTTTCTCCCACTCGGTGGGTGGTTCTTGTATCTAGGGCACTATTACCTTTGAGGTGCACAAGCTTCTCAGCATAATATATTCCTATCTGTTAATCTCTGCTTCCACTTGTTTGGAGAGTGCTGTTTTTTCCTTTAAAATGTAATTATTCTCAATGTCATGGATGTACAATGCTTTTGTGTTTATTGCCATTTTAATATTAGTCCTGCCAACCCATGAGCAAGGTATATATCTCAATTTCCTTGTGTCCTCTCTTATTTCTTGAAGTAGGATTTTGAAGTTTTCTTTGTATAGATCCTTAACCTCTTTAGTTAATTTGATCCTAAGATATTTGAGTTTGTGGAGCACTAATGTGAATGGAATTGTTTTATTAATGTCCATCTCTTCTATATCATTAATAAGAAGCCTATTGACGTTTGCATGTTAATTTTGTAGTCTGACAATTTGCTATAGGAATCGATGGTTTCTAGAAGCTTTTTGGCAGAGTCTTTCTTGTTCTCTAAGTACAGTCATCTGAAAATAGTGAGAGCTTGATTTCTTCTTTACTTATCTGGATGCTCTTGATATCTTTTTCTTGCTCTCTCAATGTCAATGCAATAAATGTACAGGTTAAGAGGCACAGAGTGGCAAAAATATATCCAACTAAATATTTATAAAATAAAACAAAAAATCTAACCGAACTGTCCCTAATAAATTAAACCAGGCAAGCAGTCTGGTAGCAGGGCTCTCTTTGATTCAGAAGAGCCATTGTTACCAAGAAGAACATATATGTTCCACTTTGCTCCATAGCTGAACCTTTCTTCTAATCAATGGGCCACACCACAACAAATAGAACAAAACAACTCTAAGGTCAGAAAGAGAGAACAGCACAGAAGCCTACCACACTTAGTGCATGAAGATGGTACTATATATATAAATAATATACAAGTATATACTATATATTCCATATAGGATATACTAGATAGCCCCTATATAGAGTACATATGTTGAGAACATTCAAAGAACTTAAAGTAACCATGGATAGACATGAATAATACACAGGAATAATAATAAATATGAATATAATACTCAATAATAATAAATATGAATAAATAATACTCAAGGATATATAAAAGTAGAAATGATAAAAACTTTAAACATAAAAAAACTTTAAACATAAATGATAGAATTGGGGGCCAGAGCAATAGTACAGCAATAGGGCATTTGCCTTGCATGCAGCAGACCCAGTATGGGCCCGCGATCGATTACCAACATACCAAGCCTGCCAGGAGCAATTTTGAACTCAGATGTAGGAGTAACCCCTGAGCACTGCCAGGTGTGGCCCAAAACAAAACAGAAAGACAGAATTGAAAAACCTACTAGGCAAAATAAAAAATGTACAAGGGGTCAGAGTGATACCACATTTGCCTGGAAAGCAGCTGAACCTGGTTCAATATCTGGCATCCCAGAAGTTCCCCTAAGACTGAGAAGGATGATATATGAGAAAAGAGCCAGGAGTAAACCCTGAGTGCCTCTGGTTGTGGTCCAACAAACAAACAAAAATCCTTACTGAAAAGATTCACCTGCATAGTAACAGCTACAACAATGAGTTGTAAGACGAGCTGCATAATGTCTCCATCCAACAGCAGAAGATGGAAAATCATTTTAAAAATGAACAGAAGAAGGAAAAGAATCTTCAAAATATATTCAAGCTGACAGTAGTAATATGGGAAAAATTCAACAGAAACAAGATAAGAAATGTTGGAATGATAGAATAAAAATAAAACAAAGATATGTGTATAAAATCTACAGCTCAAGTAGGTGTTAAAAATAAGTTGTCATAAATTGAAATCCTAAGAATCTTGGTGCAAGATGTAGAAAACAGTCAATTAGTAGAGGATTTGGTAATCAGGAACGTGAGACATGGGGACCCTCCTGCCAAGCTGCCCTTTTTCCCTAAGGAAATCCTGTTTTCTGAAAGCTCATCAGCATGTCTCTGAGGCCAATGAAGATTCTTGGGAGAGGTCTGAGTGCTCTGAGCACCAGATTGTACTTCCTCGTATGGGGAAGCAAACATATGCCTCCCTGAATTCCCTCCTTTGTCTACACAGGCTCCTCTCATGCAAATCTGTGCCTCAGACCCGGGGTTAAAACCTGGTCCACACTCATTCTCACTCAGGTTCCTTCTCTGGTAACACAGTGTCTGAGATCAGGGATCTGTGACAGGCACATGCCTCAGGACTGGCTACTCCTCTTTCTGGCGACAGCTCCTGGCTGTGAGTATCCCTGAACAGAGGTAGGTTGAAAAGGTGGGGATTGTTTCTATGAGCCCAGGACTTACTGTAGTTCTTTTTCACCAGGGGTTCTGTCCCAGGTACAGTTGCAGGAGTCAGGACCAAGCTTGGTGACACCCTCGCAGACGCTGTCCCTCACCTGTTCAGTGTCTGGGTTCTCTCTATCCAGCTATGGTGTTCAATGGGTTCGCCAGGCACCTGGAAAGGGGCTGGACTGGATTGGTGATATATGGAGTGATGGTAGCACACACTATAAACCAAGTCTCCAGTCCCGAATCAGCATCACCAGGGACACCTCCAAGAGTCAAGTCTACTTAAAACTGAGCAGCTCCATAATTGAGGACACAGCTGTATATTACTGTGCAAGATACACGTGAGGGGAAGTGACTGTGAGCCCACACAAAAATCTGCTAGAAGGGGAGGAGCAAGGATCTGTAGGGCCACTAGGGGGCGAACTGTTTGAGGACTACACTACTACTGAGTGTCTCAGGAGCATGTATGGGAGAGCCAGTTAAGAGATTCTATTGCCACACCAACTCCCTTCCTTTTACCCCCCATTCTTGTTGGGTTTTTTTTTTTGTTGTTGCTTTTTGTTGTTGTTGTGTTTTATGTTGTTGCTTGTTTTGGTTTGTTTTTTTTCTTTATTCTTTTAAATTTATATTTATAGCTTCTAAACAGGCTCCGCCCAGCTTTCATTTCCCCCACAACAGAAGCATAGAACTTAAATCTTGCTCTGCCTCATAAATTAGAGGGGAAGAGTGAATGGTATCAGGAGCAAACAGTCACACGAATTTCAGTGGAAATAAAAAAAATGATCAGACCTAAACATCAAATCCAATGTCAATGACAACAGAGTCAAGATAACCCAATCTACAACAAGCTATACACAAAGGGGACCTAGCAGCTCTGTAATTGAGGACACAGCTATGTTACTGTGCAAGATATACAGTGAGGGGAAGTGACTGTGAACCCAGACACAAACCTGCTGAGAAGGGGAGGAGCAAGGATCACTAACAGTCCAGGAGGCAAAGGGTTGGTAAGTGATGCATGCTGTAAACAGGATCGAGGGAGGACAACAATGGTGATGGGAATGCCCAAATACAATGTCACTGTGTACCTTAATTAAAACTGTGAAACTTTTAATTCACATTTGTCAGAATAAAAATTATTTAATATAAAAAAGAGGTTCCACTTTATTTGCTTTTACTTAAATACACAAAAGCACTTTAATAGACCGGTGTAGCAATACTTTTCTATGCTCTCCTTCCTCCAATCACTGAGCCGGCTTTCTGTTGTCCATTCCTCTAAGGCCTAAGTTAAGTCACTATCACAAATGTTCATGGTAAAAGACCACACTGCAATATAAAGTTATGAATTTTTAGCCTTAGTAGATAAAAACTTATTTTCATACATGAGATATCCTTATTTTAACTGGTGCATGTGGGGTTTGAAATAACAAGCCAAACCATCCAATAACCTGGTTCTACTCAGAACCCAAGGGAAAATTATCTACTAGAATTTCCTACTAAAGAGATTTTTAAAAATGGTGAAAATTACCTCTATATAAAATACTTGACAATAGAAATTATACCTACTAAGAAAAGACATCAAAATAAATACATGAAGAAAATATTGTTAGGGTCTGAGCAGCTCTGAGAGTCAAAGATCACCTTTAATAATGTAAGTTGCATAGAAACTTTATTCAGCTAGCTGGGCCCAAGTTTCATGATGAGGACCATGTGTAAAACATCCAAGCAATATATAATTGACAAGCTTTAGCAGTATAAGAATTTCATTGGTTAATACAAACAAGTTAACTTAGTATGCATGATTGGTTCAATTTCATTTTCATTCCCTGAACCAATCCCTTACACAGATGTCTCAGATCTCACAAATATGCTAACTCCTGACCTTCCCCCCCATACCTGGTCTGATAGAATTTGGGCTGAAAACAGAATAGTCTTAATAACAAGAAGGGCTTGACTTCTCTACTGGAAAAACTGATATCTCATTTTCTTGAAGTTGACCCAAGAATGCAAGGGAAAGACTTTTTTTCTGAAAAGGAAAAGGGGAAGAGGTAAATACACTTATAAGCTTCTATATGTTTATTGTGACTATAGCTTTGGGTCTCAGGGACTGACAGTCTAACAATCTATAGATCCCCTTTAAGTCTTTTGATATAGTCAGGGGAAATAAAATCAGGAGCACAGCTTCAGCCTGTGACATGGTCTTGTGCAGTCAAAAAACAACTCCAAGCAGTCACATATCAGGAAATGCGCTGGAGTTTTTTTTTTTTTTTTTTTCAAAAACCAAATTTGATAGCAAGCAACAGTCCATAGCAAAAAGTCTACTGAGAGCAAATGAGCAGCAGCAACAAATGGTGGCAACATTTTCTTGGGTGAGGCAAGGC
>PVKC010045592.1:0-11386 GCA_004027635.1 Crocidura indochinensis | reverse complement strand
CATGAGTTCTGGGATCCTCAAAAGTTTGTTGTTGGTGGGGCCGGTGAGGTGGCACTAGAGGTAAGGTGTCTGCCTTGCAAGTGCTAGCCAAGGAAGGACCACAGTTCGATCCCCCAGCGTCCCATATGGTCCCCCCAAGCCAGGGGCAATTTCTGAGCGCTTAGTCAGGAGTAACCCCTGAGCATCAAACAGGTGTGGCCCCAAAAACCAAAAAAAAAAAAAAAAAAAGTTTGTTATTGGTGTTTTAAAATAACATACTATGTATTTCTCTTTTCCTATCCACTTTAAATCTTAAAGTGATTCATTTTCTAAATCCAGTTCAGATGTGATGTCAACTCCTCTGACAGTCGCCCCTTGTCTTTCAGGAACACAGCAGCTCCCTTCAAAATCCCAGAAGAACTGGTCTTCCGTCAGTGAGGTGACACCCTGTAAGTGTGGGGCCTACTGTCCAACCCTGCACCTAGCCAACAGCAGACTTTTAACCCTTTCTGTTGACTCACCTCAAAAAGCCACAACTTTTCCGTTAAGGTGAAACTGAAATTATGTTCCACTAATATGAATTTCACCAACAAACGTAAATACTGGTGGCCCTGGATTAAATTTATAGGATGTACTCAGCTAATCATTTATCACAAACATAAAGGATAGTAAATTATCCTTAATGAGTATTTCCAAAGAATCAGAAATGAGAAATTTTTCATTTAAAAAAAAAAAAAACCCTGCCCTATTACAGGATCAAATCATATCAAAAGTTACATTTAAGAAAAGAAGCTAAGAACCAAAGTGATAATATAGCATAGGCAAGGCATTTGCCTCACATATGGTCAATCTGGATGTAATCCCCAGCACCCTATATGGTTCCCCCAAACCTTGCTAGAGTTATCTCTGAGCTCAGAGACAGAAAGGAGTAAGCTCTGAACATTGATGGCTATGGCCCCAAATTTCTGAGTGAGAGTGAGCACTAAGCCCTCTGCACTATCCCTTTTTAAAAGGGTGCACATACTATAAAGTCACAGAATTCATTTTCCTGCACTCTGTCATACACAAAATTCTCTCATGTAGGAAACAAAATCAACAACACACTCCTCTTTCCAGGGCCTTTCGCCAAGTCAGTGTGATCAAACGATGAAGTTGCAAATATCTGGCTTCTAATTTCACTAGGAAAAAAAACTTAAGCAAATAATATTGTGGGTTTATCTACACAAAGCAAAGAAAGTAAGTATTCCCCAATACTTTTCAAAAATGTGCTTCAAGGCCTAGCATGTCATGCAGCAGTACAGCACTTGCCTTGTATTTATGAGGCTCTGAGTTCAATCATTGTAATGCCAAAAATGTAATTAAAATAAATTAAAATGAGATTCATTAAAAAATAAGTAAAACAGCAAGAGCTGCTAGAAAACAGATGAAAATATTTGAAAATATAAGACGATTTTACTAGGCAGGCATCTATTATCACTGTAAGATGGATTGGGGGGGGAGGGTAGGTCACACCAGACAGTGTTCAGGGGTTACTCTTTACTCTGTGCTCAGAAATTACTCCTGGAAGGCTAGGGGAACCATATGGAATGTCAGGATTGAATCTATGCCAGCTGCGTGCAAAGCAAACACCTTACCTACTGTGTTATCACTTCAGCCCCTATAGAATGCATTTTTACTGTCTGCATTTAAAAAATAACCATGATTTTAATAAAAAGAGCAATTAGAATTATTATGCAGGATCAGAGATAGTATAGTAGGTATGGCTCTTGTCTTGCAAGTGGTTGACCCTGGTTAAAATCCCTGATCTCCTCGGCTCTTCCAGGGATCATTCCTGAAATCAACGCCAGGAATAGCCTATGAGCAAGACTTAAGACTTGGCCACAAAGCCAAACCAAAAAAATTAGCATATAACTGTTCAAAAAGTAACCAAATTATGCAAAACTATTTCAGACAAAGCATAATCTGCCATTAGAGTACAAAATAATTTGTAATTAATTTGAAATTAATGGAGTTAGCAAATTCTGTTGAACAGGAAGATTTAGCTCTATTTTCACTTGCTTTCTCTGGTATAGCTCTCTATTAAGCAGAGATTTCTCTCTAGAGACAGGAAAGTATGGTCTGGAGATCATAATTGTTTACTCCTTCAAGAAACCTATACAGCTATCTGTGACACTGTAATTACTGTGTAAGGCACAGATCTACAAGTAAGTTTAAAGAAATTAAAAAACAATCCATGACCCACAAGATGTTTGAAAGCTACAACACATACTGGTGCAATGCAAGGAGAAAGATCTGAGAAATTCCTTTCCTGGTGGAGGAAGAGGAATGGAAACGTTAGACAGCTTCACCCAGGAGGCAATACCTAAAATGGTTTTCAAGGTGAAAGAACTGCAGCACCTATAGGTGTGCTCACTTATTCCATCTGGTATGGGAGATGAACTTTTGTTCTCAGAACCTGCAGCTTGCCTGGACAGAGCACACTCTCCCCTTAGCACCAGCCTCATCTATCATTCACAATGCAATCTCTCCTAAAAATCTCAAGGAAAATGATGCCAGCCTGCTCCAGCTCCAAACAGGTTCTGGCTACAGTCCTCAGGATCGATGCTGCACTTGCTAGGCTGTCCCCCACACCAATAGAACACTGGAGAACAGAAAGCTGCCTCTCACCTAAACAATCTCAGGACTTATCAAGATGCCCAGTACAGCGGGCACTCAAAGGTCTAATGGTGTACTGAATAAATGAATACACAATGTGACAGATGTCTGCTGAAAAACCTGTTTTAGTAAGCTCTTCAAAGAAAGCATGAAGAAAAGAGAGCTCAATGGGAACAACACTGAAAAAAAGTGGGGGATAGAAAGGTATTTGAGTTGAGTGACGGGAAAGAAAAGAAACAAGCATGGCATGCAGGAGAGGATGGGTACGCATGGGCCCGTTCATGGAGGGGAGTGTTGTTACTCACTGGGTTAGTAATGAATATGCTTTCAGCAGAAATGTGAGCTATCTAGAAATCAGCTTCCAGAAAAAGCACTGTATTTCATCAAAACACGAAATTTTAACTTAAATGCTAGTACCATAATGTGGCCTATTACAACTCTATAATGTGTCTATTAGAATAAAAACCTAATTTTCACTAACTATAGTTAGCTAATAAAATAATGTTAGTAAACTTGTCTTATTTCAATGTGTAGGCATCTTCTAATAAACAAAACAAAAGTAATTGTGGGGAAAAAGTAACTGAAAAATCATAAAAAAAATTTTCAGTCTTCCTTATTCTTTTCTTTTTTGCTTTGCTATTGTTGTTTGGGGGCCATACAATGGTATTGGGTTATTCCTGGCTCTGAGCTCAGGAATCACTCCTGCAGGGGCAGGAATGCTGGGAAATCAGACCCTGGTCAAGTGCGGGCAAGGCAAGTGTCCTTCCTGCTCTACTATGGCTTGGGTCCCATCCTCCCTAATATTAAGGGAAAGAGTAAAGTAGTTGTCTGAAAATTAATGCAGTTTATGACCAAATTCATAGATAATATCCAATATACACAGATGATATATAACGACCCCAGATATGGAGTGCAAACATTTTTCCATTAGTAAGTGATTAGTTAGCTGAGATCAGTCAACAAAAATATTCCAATCTGGAAAAAAAAAAAAGGTTTCTCCTGGGGCCTGAGAGACAGTAGACAGGGCAGGCCACTTGCACTGCACTTGGTTCAATTGACCCTGGTTCAATTCCCAACACTCTGGATAGTCCCCTCAAGCCCTCTAATAGTGATCTCAGGAGTGAGTCCTGAGAACCATCGGATGCAAGTCCCCTCTCCTAAATAAGGATTTTTTCCTCTAATAGCCCAGAGGGATGGAATACAATCAGTGCACAGACAGACTCTAAGTCTGATCCCCAGCACTGTACACCCTACCCTCAGCAATGCCTGATGTAGGATGGTCTGGAAACCACCCAGCACTACCCACCTGAGCACTCATACTGAGACCAAATATCACTGGGGGCCCTCACTGAAGTATCTGGCCTTCAATAAAAGGAGAATGTTGCTCCCCTATAAAAAGCCTCGGATAGTGATTAACTCATAGAGTGAAGTAAAACTAATCATCAGTAAGGAGAGCTTCAGAGTCACATTCTAATAATCTCCATTACTTGATTATAGCTTTGTAAAAGTCTATAATTGCAAATACCAAATCATAGGTTATAAATTTCAGTATCTATGTAATTTACATTAACTGTACCTAAATATCAAATAACAGTATTATCTGTATAGTTAAGAATACTTCTTGCACTTCAGTTATTTTTCTAAAAAACATGACTGTCAAACTACATTATGAAAAACTTTACCAATCTGGAGCTTTAGATATTTTTCAGTATTTTTCTGCCAGGTGCCACATCTTTGCACAAATTTGACTCTCAACCCACAAAACAAAGAAAACATCCAAGAAAAAAAAATAAAACCAGGGTTTGTTTCTTGCCTTAGCTGGGCAACAAGGTGGGGGCCTCAAGAGTGTCAGATCTTCATCTGAGGAAGTTTCTCTAAGCCTGGGTTCAGGACTGAGTTTTTTCCAGCAACAAACACATCTCTTGATTCTCAACCTTCTCTGATCACCTTTCTTCCTGTGACCTCCCTGGTCAACTGGTTGCCCCCTACTCTCATGCTATGACCTCACAACATAAATTTCACCTGCTGTCCCTTAGAATATCAAGGGCCAACAATATCAACCAGGTCATAAGGCACTAAACTCTCCTACCCCTTTACCCCTCACTGGCAAACAATTATTTGGAGAGAGTAATCCTAGGAAACTTACTGTGTTATAAAGTTTCTTTTAGGCAGTTATTGAATTAAGTTTACATAAACAGTTCTTCTAGAACCATTTGTATCCTAATGCCCTGTTGATTCTTTCCAGTAAACAGTACAGTGTTGCTATCTCAAAGTCCAACTGGCTCTTGTTACTATGGGGATCCAAATTTTATCTTCTCTATATACTGGAACTCAATATAATTTCTCAGAAATACATCATTCTACTAGTTGCATTAGAAGATTTAAATGCAGTGCTTTTGATGAGAGAACCTAAAGTTTAGTGAGGTGATAAGAACATGCTTGAATAAAGAGATTCAAGATAAATTCTCTGTAATAGCAGTCAATGGGATGTGACAGAGGACAGAGACAAAGAAAACGGGGCTGGAATTCAGCACTTTACCAAGTCACAAACATTAGAGTTTTATGTCTAAGTGGGAGGCTGCAATGTGAATTAAATAAAACATTTCTTGTGAACATACACCCGACACTTAGGTGAATCTCTTTAAACAATGGTTGTTGACATATTCTTTTTATAATTATCTTATTGATTTTGATCAAAATGCAATATATTTTAAGACATTCAATGGCAATTGTAGCACCAGGAAAGGGATTCATTATTAAATGGCATACAGAATTGTTCTTTTTTTCCTGGAAACTTAGACATATATATTTTTTTCTCCCTAACCAGTTTTGTACATCAATAATATTATCAGTCACCAACACAGGAAAATACAACTAAACAAACATAGCGAAATAACACAAAGATGATATACGACACTTTGGGGCCCAGTGTCTGATGAGTTATTTTGATTCCATGTACAAGATAAAACTGATTTACTAATTTTCAAAACACTTCTAAATTTATAATATGGCAAATTATTTAAAAGTTTTCATATAAGTAAATTATAATCAAGACATTTGATTCACCTCAGCCCCAGGGTCATATCTGTCCCAAAAATCTGGGTTCTAGCCCTGGTGCATGAAGGAACAAACACAGATGTTTCTCATTGGCTGATACCTGTCTGCCCATATTGAATGGCCAATGAATGGCCATTACATATATCCAATATCCCTTGTCAGGTAAGAGTCCATCTTAGATTTTACATCACTTCAGCTCTACCTCCAAGACAGGAAATATAAATTGGAGCAATTTCTTAAATACCCAAGTGCCAAAATAATCCAAAGTAGCTAAGGTCAGCTGACATCCCTATTATACTACAAAAGACTAATTAGCAACAGATATACAACAAAGTTGATAGTTGAAACAATATAATTAAGCAATTATTTAAATTTTATGAAATCCTGAGTCAGCTTCTTATATAATCTAACTTAGAAATTAATGAAGCTAGTAAAATCAAAGAATTCTAGAATGGAAAGACAGTCTGTTCAGTGGGTGAGGCACTAGCCTTGCCCATGACTGACCCGGGTTATAGACCCAGAATGCTATATGATACCCTACACACCTCCATGAGTAAGTCCAGAGTGCACAGCTGAGAGTAACCCCTGAGTATCAATGGGTATGCTCCCCAAGCCCCCACCCCAAATACCAAAAGTCTCTAAATGCATTCTAAATGACTGAATACAGGGGCATCAAGCTTTTAACTTTGGCAGTTGAGATCAAATGTATTCTTGGGAGCATCCAGCATCACAAACTTCTACTGAAGCTTATTATGTTTAATAAAAATGACTTGCAGCCTATCAGATTATACAGTGACTGATTTCTTTTTTTTTTTTTTTTTTTTTTTTTTTGGTTTTTGGGTCACACCCGGCAGTGCTCAGGGGTTACTCCTGGCTCCATGCTCAGAAATTGCTCCTGGCAGGCTCGGGGGACCATATGGGGCACCGGGATTCGAACCGATGATCTTTCGCATGAAAGGCAAACGCCTTACCTCCATGCTATATCTCCCGGGCCCATGTGACTGATTTCTTAAGGACTGAAAAGTGCACTAGAAAATGAGTATCAAGAAATCAACAATAGGGCCGGAGTGGTAGCACAGCGATAAGGCGTTTGCCTTGCACGTGCTGACCCAGAACAGATGCAGGTTCGATCCCCAGCATCCCAGATGGTCCCCCAAGCCAGGAGCGACTTCTGAGAGCAGAGCCCGGAATAATCCCTGAGCACCGCTGAGTATAGCGGTGCTATATACTCAAAAACAGAACAAAAAATTAGAAAACAACAATATGTTACATTATCTCAGATGGCTTAAAATGGGAAATAAATCACATATACAACTTTTAGAGGAGCCATATGCAGCCATTCTGGGACCTAGTGGCATTCCCAAGTGACCAGAGCTGACCCTAAAGGAGCTGAGGACCAGAGGGGACAGGATCAACTTAGGGCTTCCCAAACTCTATCTCTAGACACTCCCCTGGAACCATCAATCCGCTGGACGGAACTGCAAGCACAGCGCTTCATGGGCTTTATATAATCGGACTAATCTACCTTTGAAGCTAGTAGAGTGAAAAAAATTCCCAAAGAGCAGACCCCAAAAGCATGTTCAATACTAATCTCACTGGAACCACAGCCATACAATTTCTAGTTCTTCTGAAAAATATGAAATCAATGTTCATGATCACTCTTCACCATTTACTTAAGCCTGCTTTCTCTTCCTGACTAATGCTAAATTGTAAAGAAACAGAAACTACCTATCCGGTTTTGATACTGCATTTTAGAAACAAGCCAAATTATAGATGACTGAGTCCCCTTGTCTGACCAGCATTCTTGTAACAAATACTCTGTGCTGTGACTGTTCACACAGAGGGAAACTGCAACAGACTTCAAGTCTCCCAAATATAGGGTGTGTGACTAACAGCTGAGAGGAAATACAACTGAAAAGTCAGTAAAATCTAAGCAAAAGAAAATGCCTGGGTGTCAGTCGAGCTGGATGTACAAATTTGTGCAGGAATGTGGCCAAAATTTTAGTAATTTCCCTCCAGGTTCTAGATTTATGGACAGTAACCTTTCATTTTCCCATCGTAAGGCTTCACTTAAAAGACATTACTTCAGGGACCAGAGTGATAATGTAGTGATAGGGTGTCTGCCTTGCACGTGGCTGACCAAGAATAGACCTAGGTTCGATCCAGCATCCTATAGGGTCCACCAGTCAGAAGCGATTTCTGAGCGCATAGTCAGGAGTAACCTTTGAGCATCACTCGGATGTGGCCCAAAAACAAACAAACAAAGACATTACTTCAAGTAGAGAATCAGCTTTGGGCTTTAAAACCAAATGGGGTGGGAATGTAGTTCAGTAGTAGAGCATTTGATTTGTATGTGGAAGGCTCAAGGTTCAATCCATACAAAAGTCGGTTTCAAGCCTGAATTTACAAGGTTACAGTACTTCAAATAGAATGCTACACCCTACACCAAAAATGTTGGGAGGATGCGAATGAAAGGGATTCACATAAGCATCAATAAAAAATAAACAAAAACTATTAGTACTCTAGAAAACGATAAGTGTGCTCTAAAGTATTTATTTCTAAATTTATTTTTTTTCCTATAGAATTCAAGTGTGGTTATTGTCATTTTGGGAGGGTGCATCCCAAGCATTATTCAAGGACCCCAAGGGCCACCCCTGGTCATACCTGACCAACCAGGCAGGCAGATCAGTGTGTGGGTATGGGTGCAAGGATGTGGCAGTACTAAGGTTCTGCAGGGCCATAAGGGTGTCCTGGTGATATACTTCGGGGGTAGAGTGGGTGCTGAGGGTTTATAGTGTTGGGACTCAAACCTGGTGACTCCATATGATTTTCCCAGTTCCAGAATCTTTCCTTAAGATTATATTTCAAGAGCTTTTATTTTATATTTTTATTTAAAGTATATGTGCTTAAAGAACAATGAAAATATGGGGCCGGGCGGTGGCGCTGGAGATAAGGTGCCTGCCTTGCCTGTGCTAGCCTAGGACGGACTGTGGTTCGATCCCCCCCCCGCCCCGTGCCCCATATAGTCCCCCAAGCCAGGAGTGACTTCTGAGTGCACAGCCAGGAGTAACCCCTGAGCGTCACCGGGTGTGGCCCAAAAACCAAAAAAAAAAAAAAATGAAAATATGCTATTTTACCTTCCCCTGAATAACATAAATAGGGCAAGCAAATGTATTCAAAATGTACATATATTCAAATGTACAAATATTCTATAACCAGCTCTAATGAGAGTGACAATAAACTGATCATTTTGAAGGAAATGTACTTTACAGATGAGCAATCACTTTACAAGTTAAGAAGTGGTAATTCATAGTACCAAATTAAAAATTATTTGAAAAAGCATTATTTGAACAATCTGACTAGAGTAACGAGAATCATTAAATGCAGAAAGAACACAGAGGATTTTGGTGTAGACTGTTCTCTCAAACAGGCGAGGGACACTGGAGGAAGAAGGAATTTCATCAGGGTAGGCAAAAAAAAAAGTATAAAAACATAAAAAATAATTCCAAAAATTAGAGAAGAAAATAAAATTAAATGTATGTGAGAAGAGCAAAGCACATGTGCCATTCTGATTAAGGGAATAAGTATGAATTAGGGTAGATAAAGAGGGATGACTAATTTTGGAAATGAGTAAAAGTGAATCACAAGACTATTTTCTCTTCAAAGAAAATGAAACCACTGAGAGATTTAGATAATGGCTTAAAAAATAACCTCCCAAAGTACTTAGAACACACTACTCAAATCAGTACTAGAGGAAATTAGATTATGCTTTTCTTTCTGTAACTAAAATGCCTTTTTCAATTTAGCAACTTGTGTTCACTTCTTAAAAGCTTGCTGTGGTGCAAAGAGAAGAGGGATAGGGAAATAGAGTTGACTATTAATAATAATCAAGGGCGATCTCTTGCACACAGAAGTCTTCCCCAGAACCACTACTAAAATCAGCTGAAGCAAATCACAGCAGAATTCCACTGAAATGAATAAACATGAATGCTGAGCTAAAGCTAAGGTGCATCTTGAAAGTAGGATTTGCAAGGAACAGAAAACAAAATTACAGCAGGAGCCAGAGTGGTTCCAGGACACCAGAAATCAGCACTTTTTAAAAGACAACTGAAATAAGAATCAACTCTAATGGAATTTCTTCTCTCATTACTTAAACCAGGTCACAGGAATGAGCTTACGCGATGGCATTTTATTCATTTTTATTTCATCACACCACAAATTCCCATGGAAATACCTTGGACACGTGCTCACAATCAGTGAAATGCCTAACATTTCAGTATAAGTACTTCTGCATGTGTTCCACAAAATGAAAAGAATGCAGAGGGCCCCCTCCAAGTTTTCAGCTATGTCAACAGTTATTTTATGAGTATGAATTATCTCGGTGGCTCCCGAGCATCTGTAAAACACATTACATGAGCTTCAGAAAGCCTCATGGAAAGACCATGTAAGGATCTAAACTTCAAGCATACACACAGAAACAGCAAAAACCCAGTTGAATTTCCTAGAAAATAGCAATCATCAATTTTTCCTCCCATGGCCATTGCCGTTAAATATACCTTGATGAATTAAGTTCAAGTGTAACTACATTGAAATGTATGATTCAACTGAGCTCTGACCCATTTTCCCTCTCAGAATAATGACAGTTATGAGACTTACATATTTTTTCCATCCCAGGCTTATTCTGAAAGTTATTTCCCTGCCAGAATAATAGCAAAAATGTACTTAGCAACATGGATTTACTTATCCTTATTTCTGCTACTGCTCATATTAGAACAGAGAATAGTAATCAGCTAACAACTGATCAAATACTATCTTTTTTTAACCGTACAGACCAAAACACATACAGGAAGGAAGTGATCTCAGTATGTCATCTGATACAGAAGTCTACAATTCATTGTAACCATCTATTTACATACAACAAAACCAACAGTCAACATGACAGGTACAAAAATCAACAAATATTACGTAGTTAAAAATACCCACCCCTGGCAGAAAGCTTTTTGGTGTTGATAATTTTGGCAGCATATTCTTGTCCAGTAGGGATTTTCATACATCTTCTTACCACTGAGAACGCTCCCCTGAAAACCAATAATTAGCAGGTCATCAATATAATCTGCTCCGATATGCCACTTAAATAATTACAACAATCTAAGCCATCTTCATCGATTTTTAATTTAGTGAACTGTCAACCAAGATCAGGGTGACAGACTGATATCTGGAGAACTGACACAATTCTTCCTGGAAACGCAGGCCTCCTTTGATATTGAGGAAAGTCAATTTTATTGAACTGGGAGCAGACGTTATTCATCGACCAAAAGGAAAAAAAAAAAAAAACGGCTAGTTGCGATGGCTCCTGTTTCCACAGGAAACCTGAAAACGTTTCACAAGTCCCACTCACAGGGCACCAAATCCTCCGAGGAAACCCAGTCCTGCAGAGCCGGGCTGAGGCCGAGCAGCAGAAACGTGCTGTCTATTTATTTTGGTTGGGCCGCAAATGGATGTGGCTCCCAGAAAGTAAACATGGCGATTGCTTTCATTAAAATATAAACCTTGGGAACCTTTGGTGGAGCCCGACAAATCCTCTTCGGGTGATTCCTCCTGCGCCCAGTTGGAGGCTGGGGGAGGGGAGAGATTGCACGCGCGGTCTCGGTCTCGGACCCGCGTCCAGAGATCTATTTTCCTGGCGTCTACGGGG
>PVKC010045591.1:0-11374 GCA_004027635.1 Crocidura indochinensis | reverse complement strand
ACACCTTGATTACATACATAATTGTGTTTGGATTTCAGTCATGTATAGAACACCACCCATCACCAGTGCAACGTTCCCATCACCATTGTCCCAAATCTCCCTCCTCCCCAACCACCCCCCGCCTGTACTCTAGACAGGCTCTCCATTTCCCTCATAGGTTCTCATTTTTAGGACAGTTCAAAATGTAGTTATTTCTCTAGGTGAGCTTCCTGGGGTGAGCTGGAACTTCCAGCTCTTTTCTCTTTTGTGTCTGAAAATTATCATTATTGCAGGAATGTCTTTCATTCTCCTTAAAATCCATAGATGAGTGATACCATTCTGCGTTTTTCTCTCTCTCTCTGACATTCTTATATTTCTTGGAAGAGTTTTGCTTTTGGTGGAAAATCATAAGTAGTAGTCAGCACTTAATCTTAAGACATTTCCCTATTTAAGTGAACTTTGACATGTTTCATTTTATCCTGAGGGAGATTAAATAAGAGAACCCAGTTTAAAATAACTGCTTAGCCAAAGGACAAAATCTTGGGAAATTATTTTTAGTGTTGAAGGATTGACTGGTCTTTTGGGCAACTGAATAATTTTTCTATGGTACTCAGTGATTGAGTCTTTTGCTCCATCTGAAGATAGTCTTCTCTTTATTTTATTTACTTTACTTAATGCTTAGGTTAAGACATTTTCTTTTGTATTTTTAAATATTATATTTTTAAAATATTTTAAAAATATAATAAATTCTATTTTTTGTGGCAGGTAAATTATCTTTCCTATTAAAATAATTTAATTGCTTCTTTTTCATTCTTTTTCCTAGAAAAAAATATTTTTGTTTTTTGTTAGTGAAAGAACTTTCTTTCAATGGCAAAATCATAAAAAAAAAATGAATTCACTTTTTCAAAGAAAAGAAAAACTTACCAGAGAAGGTTAACAGATGTTATGTTTTGAAAGGATGTATGCAAAGGATCCTGAGTGAATCTGTGAACTTGGTTTATTCTCAAGCCTGTGCCTGACTTTCTGGGTGACTTTGTCTACTGAGCTTCTCCGAACCATCATTCCCAGCACCAGTGAGCTAGAGGGGTTAAGCTTGTCGATCAATGAGATTCTTTTCTATTCTCACTTTCTTTGGCTCTACTGTAAGTGAATCAAAATGACATGACATGCTTAGTTTTCTCTCACCTGCCTAAAATATAGCAAGGATTGTATATTTTATACTAAGAAATGGCAAAGAGATCCCAAAGTCTTGATGTGCAATAGAAAAATACATGGTTTGAGGGTCCCAGATTATATATATGTAAAGCAGTTTAGGTTGTTGGGGGGCCAGGATGGTGGGACATAGTAGATAATACTGAGTTAACCAGTAACAGGAATTGGCATTTTGTCATTCTTCCATATTGAATTCTGACATCCCCTCTCTTTGGTTTTATTTTAGGCTTTGGACGTTGTCTAGTATATAAAAATGCTAAATGTACATTGAAAAGATATACCAATCAGACTTTCGATAAAGTGATGGGGCCAATGTTGGACGCTGCAACAAGGAAACCCATCTGGCGACATGAGATTTTAGATGCAGATGGTATTTGTTCTCCAGGTAAAAGCATAGAATTGAGCAATTGTAAGGATTCCTGTTTAAAATTATGAACATTATTCTATGCTGCTGAATATTTTTTCAGTATAACAGGAAAAAACATATGGTCCCCCAGGCCAGGAGCGACTTCTAAGCGCATAGCCAGGAGTAACCCCTGAGCGTTGCTGGGTGTGGCCCCCCCCCCAAAAAAAAAAAACCCAGTAAAAAACACTATAAAACCACTATTCTAACACTAGTGTGTTCAGCTTTGATGACTTTCTTTCCAATCTGTTTCTCTGTGCAGGTGTTTTTATAGAGCAGTAACCTAACCACCACCTCACTCTTCTTTTTTATAAGATGCTGGGGACTGAAGCCCAGACCTCATGCATGCAAGGCAGGTGCTTTTGTAGCTGAGTTCACATCACAGCCGTGCAGTATTGTTCTAGTTATACTTTGCTAGTTTCATCTTTTATTGGGGGGAGGGGGGGAGGGCAGAGTATACGTGGTGATGCTCAGGGGTTACTCCCGGTTATGTGCACAGAAATCGTTCCTGGCTTGGGGACCATATGGGATGCCAGGGATAGAACCCAGTTTCATCCTGGGTCAGCCGCATGCAAGGCAAATGCCCTAATGCTATGCTATTGCTCCAGCCCCTAGTTTCATCTTTTTAAATCGTGGCAAAGCCCCTCTAAGAAAAGATTTAGAAGACATTAGCTCTGCATCTACATCAATATGTCATCATTTGGCATTTAGATTACACTCACTTTAAAATCTTCTTCCCCTCAGATCATCACTGCATTGTCATTACAAACTTGTAATGGATTTTGTGATGCAATCCACAGCCCTTGCCCTCATGAGCCTTAGTAACCTGTATGAGAGACCATCGTGGAAGACAGGCTTACATGCATGTCTAATGTAGTTTGTGTCAACCAGTTTAAGGAACACTCTATGGAGTTGTGAGGCCTTAATTAACAAGAGAATTGCTATCTAAGTAACTTCATAAAAAGTGATAGCCAGTACATTTGACATAGTCAAAAAGATTGGGACATTCTTGGGAATACCCCAAGGCAGTGGTGGGAAGTAGAGTTCTTTAGTGAAGTGGAAGAAAAAGTAGCAGTTGGAAGGTTTGTGCATATATATTGTGACTTGAGAGTTTAAGCAACTGAAAGAAGTACACTCATGCCAGGGCATGGAGCCCTGTGAATATGAGATTCCATGGAGGGAAATTGGGGCACAGGGTGTAAAAAAGAGCAGTGCCAGATGCAAGGCCTTGCAATCTAGTTACTCTTTTCCTTCTGATCCTAAAAGCACACATGAGAAGAGTAGAAGGAAGCGAGCCAGAGTAGAAGAAACTGAGCAAGAGTGTTCTCCTACCCACTCCACCCATCCCTAACCAGGCTACTGAGATGACACAAAGGCTGCGTTAGGGACAAGGCATTATGGAGCCAAGTCTTACCCTGCTATGTCTTTTGATATTACATGCCTGTAGGCACATCCTACATGGCAACTTATTCACCTCCACTCCCTTTGGGTTCCTAGAGAATTCCACGCCTAATTTAAGCAAGTGGCTAGGAAAATTAGCACCATAGCAGGATTATTGTAGTTATTCCTTGAAATTATAAAAATGTACAAAGCAAAAAAAAATGTACAAAGCAATAGTGAGCCCGGTCATAAAATTGAAGATAAAAAATATACATATAACTATATATTTTATATATAAATATTTATATTTTATATGTGTATTATATATAGGGATATAAAGAAATATGAATCATTGCTATCTATTGTCATGATGGGCTCATTGTTGCTGTGGTCTAGTTCTTGTGTCCTTAATCTGTGATATTTTTTATTTTTCAGAAAAGCTACATAATTTTAAATGAGTGCTAGAGAGATAGTACAATGGGTAAGGCATCTACCTTGTATGGAGCTAACCCAGGAATGATCCCTAGCATCACCATATATGGTCCCCTGGACACCACCAGGAGTGATTCTTGAGCACTGTCAGGTGTGGCCCAGAAGCCAGAGCTAAAAAACAGAATTGTAGATGAGCTCTCTTGAATGCCAGTCTCCAACTATGTATAGATTTACATTTTTTCCCTTCATGTCTGAATTTCACCAAAGTCTAATCACATAGTTTTATACTTCACTAATCTTAAAATCAACATGGATAATAAAGACATCTGTAAATTCTTCCTCTCTCTTTTAGGTGAGAAAGTAGAAAACAAGCAAGTCCTTGTAAATAAGTCCATGCCGACAGTAACTCAGATTCCTTTGGAAGGAAGCAACGTGCCTCAGCAGCCACAATACAAAGATGTGCCCATCACGTATGTACTGGTTATTCTTGGAAATGCAAAGAAAGGTTTTAAAAACCAAAGGAATAGGAGGAAATGAAAGTTAATCTTGGAGTTAGAGGACCAGAAATAGCAATTTGGCATACTAATACTTGCCATGAAGATAGTGTTGCATAGAAGATAAAATCAAGAATGTGGAATCACATAGACCTTCTAATCTATGTTTGAATTCTGGGCCAAATAGGTATAAGGGATTCCAGATAGAGGGGACAGCAAGAAGAAATGCAGAATAACATAAATGCACCTAGGTTTTGGGCAAACAGTGGCATGAGTTTGCGGAAGTTAGGAGATTATTGGTATGATCAGAATTGTTTTTTTAAAACAAACACTGAGCATAGTGTGGCATCCACGATCCTCCAGAAGACAGTGGGGGTATAGTATGAGCTTTGTGGTATCTTAGCATATTTGAATAAAAAAGTCTCTTGGCCTATGTTTTTTCATTTGAACAATGAGCTAGACTCATTAATCTTCTAATACTCTCCAAACTCTAAAATGTAATAGGATTTGAAACTTACTACAGCATGATTGAAGAACAAAACTCAGGGCCAGAGAGGTAATACAGCAGAAATTAAAGCTGCAGTTAAGACTGCCTAATTCAGTGCCTGGCATTCAGTGGCTTCCTGAGTACCACCAGGAGCAAACCCTGAGCACAGCCAGGAGTATTCCCCCTAATTCCTCTGGGTGTGCCAGGATATAAAGCTGAAATCAGCCACAGTGCTGCCTACAAGAAGTCACATCTAGTGGGCAAAAAGTAAGTTATTGGCATGCTCCTTAATTGAGAACCTCACTATATTAGTCACTGCTCTGGTTATTCTGCATGTGTCAGACCAGTTACTTGCCACCACTCATGAACTATGTTCTTTTATTAGCTTTATTTGAAAGACATGGAAAATGTGACAGTGAGGTTCCATCACATGGTAAAGCCATGAACTACAATGGCAGAACCAGAGTTTGAACCCATGTGGTCTAGCTTCAGGCCCTACCCTTGACCACTATGCTAAATGCTGTGGTGCTATGGGTCTTCCGATTTGTCTCTAGAATGGGTCGCAGAGGAGAAAGTGAACCATTGCACATTGGTATGGAATATAGTCCCTTGCCCTGAGGACTATAAAATGAAAGCTGTTTTCAAAATACAAACTGGTTATATACCATTTGGTTTCATGTGGCATGAGGCTATCTCTTGTCCTTTGCCAGCTCTTATTCTGTCATGTTCTCTCCTATCATCCCATGGTGGGCAGGAGGTGATGGAGAATGGGCCACTGTCATAACTCCAAAACCTCATGCCTCTTTTCTCCCTTATTTCAACCCGTTTTCTATTATTATTATTATTATTATTATTATTATTATTATCATCATCATCATCATCATCATCATCATCATCATTAAAGGCTGCACCTTTACTGCACTGCCCTTTGTCTCTTAGCCAATTGTGAGTTCCTTCAGAATAGGAATCAAATCTGTGTTTCTGTCTGTAGTTTACAGGGATCTAACATAGTAGACGATTAATGTTTGTAGCTGAAATGAGATATGAGGGGCAGAGTGGGTGGAATCAATAATAGAGCTGAATCATATGGGACTTTTTTTAGGTTTATTATCAGTATAAATATCATGAGAAAACTCACATTTAAAAGTCATATTTATAGGGAGCCGGGAGGTGGCGCAGGAGGTAAGGTGCCTGCTGCCTTGCCTGCGCTAGCCTAGGATGGACCACGGTTCGATCCCCCGGTTCCCATATGGTCCCCCGTGCCTGCCAGGAGTGACTTCTGAGCGCATAGCCAGGAGTAACCTCTGAGCATCACTGGGTGTGGCCCAAAAAAAAAAAGTCATATTTATAAAGTAGTCAGGTACTCAGTCCAGTCTGGCAGGCTTCAGAAGCTCTAATCCCAGGTCTGCTTCACATGAGTTAGGTCTTGAACAAGTGCTTAATCTTTCTAAGCATCAATTTTTCTTCTCTAAGATATGGAATATTGACATGTACATGGCATGTATGATAGAGAATTTCCTTACCTTATAATAAATGTTTATAAATGTCATCCATTTTACACTTGGGTAATAAAGGAAAATAGTAACATTAATGTAATGTTGCAAATGAAAGTCATCTTGAGGTGTCCTAGTTGGTAATATCTGGTAAGCATAAAATAGGAGATAAGTTCACAATAAGCAGCTTGAAATTTCTTGTCACTTCCTCTTAATATTAGCTACAAAGGGGCAACGGATTCATATATTGAGAAAGTGATGATATCTTCTAATGCTGAAGATGCATTTCTGATCAAAATGCTGCTGAGACAAACAAGAAGACCAGAGATTGGGGACAAATTCAGCAGTCGTCATGGACAAAAAGGTAAATTCTTTTATTTCTCAACTTATTTATAAAATGGAATATACTAAAGTATTGACCATATATGTAAGAACAATGTATTTCCTATTAAAATATGACTTTAAAGTTATTCTCATGTAAAGGGTACTCTTGTTTTAGATCTCAGACTATTCTATACTTTATTTTTTTAAATAATACCTTTATTAAAGCACCATGATTACAAACATGATTATAGATGGGTTTCAGTCACAAAAAGAACACCCCCACTTCACTAGTGCAATATTCCCACCACCAATGCCCCATCTTTCTCCTCCCCCACCCCCCTGCCTGTATTCGAGACAATCATTCTATTTCTCTTACTCATTAACATTGTCATGATAGTTGTTAGTGTAGCTATTTTTCTAACTGTACTCACCATTCTTTGTGGTGAGCTTCATATCGTGAGCGGGTCCTATTATCTCTGGGCATTATTACAATAATGTCTTTTTTTCCTTAAAACCCACAGATGAGTGAGACTATTATGTGTCTATCTCTCTCTCTCTCTGACTTATTTCACTCAATATAATAGTTTTCAGGTTCATCATGTATAGGAAAATTTTATGATTTCATCTTTCCTGACTGTTGCATAATATTCCATTGCATATATGTACCAGTTTCCTTAGCCATTCATTTTTTGAAGGGCATCTTGGTTGTTTTCAGATTCTGGCTATTGTAGAAAGCATAGCAATAAATATAGGTGTGAGGAAGACATTTTTGTGTTTTTGTGTTTTATGTTTTTGTGTGCTTTGGGTATATCCCTAGGAATGGTATAACTGGATCATATGGGAGCTCAATTTCCAGGTTTTTTTTTTTTAATGAAAATAAGGGAGATTCATTACCTTTATATGGTATGGCAGTACAGTAATTGTCAATACAAACCAGACAAACTGTGAATCCTACGGGCACCAGTCTGGGTGGCCCTAGCGACCAGTTTACAAAAAATTAATATTCTTTCCATCAGAACCTAGCAGGGCCTTATTTTCAGGGGATGCCTTATATTTCATTCAGAAGGAAACCTGTAAGGTGATTCTCTTATTTTTATAAGAGAATCTTATGAAAATTCTCTTATTTTCAGAGAATGTCTTATTTTTGAGGAAACACAATATGCTTTGTAAAACTTCAAATGGTAATTTTTTGTATATAGTATTTACCAAACCTATATACTAGGGAACTTGGTGAGCTCTGCCTTCAGGGTTGGAGAGAGAGCACAGATGAGAGCGGGAGCTGGAGGAAGAAATAGTACAATGAGTAGGAAACTATCCTTACATGCAACTGACTCAGCAATTTCCAGAACTCCATATGGTTCCTGCACTTTTAAGTACAGAGCTAGGAATAAGCTCTAAGTACATATAGGTGTGACCCAAAAAATTAAAAGCAAAGCAAAACAACAACTGTCCAGAGTAGCTGCCAGGAATGGCCCCCAAATTGTTCCTCCAAAAAATAGGGTGGAAGGGAATTACCTTCTGATAAATGTATTTTAAGAAATTAGCATTTTCCTGGGATGATGATTGCAATTATTCTTCTTAGTTATTTGTCTTCTCATTGTGTTTTTGTTATTAAGAAAAATCTAGGGGCCTGGCAGTGGCGCTAGAGGTAAGATGCCTGCCTTGCCAGCACTAGCCTAGACGGACCTCGGTTCTATCCCCTGGCGTCCCACATGGTCCCCCAAGCCAGGAGCGACCTCTGAGCGCATAGCCAGGAGTAACCCCTGAGCATCACCGGGTGTGGCCCAAAAAAACAAACAAAAAAAAAAAAAGAAAAGAAAAGAAAAATCTAATGTTTATGCTATTAGATTTATCAAAGTATTTTTTTTCCCTGACAGTTTTTGAATTTTGTATCACCTTAGAAAACCTTTCCATTTTGAAGTTTTTGTTTTTATTTTATTTTTGGGCCACATCTGGCAGTGCTCACTGCCTGCTCATGTCTTGCTCAGAGGTCATTCCTGATGGGGCTTGAGAGATCATATGTGGTGCTGTGAATTGAACCTGGGTCCACTACATGCAAGACAGGGACTCTGCCCCAATCTACCCCCTTAAAATCGATTTTTTTTTTGGCGGGGGTCACACCCGGCAGCACTCAGGTGTTACTCCTGGCTCCACACTCAGAAATAGCTCCTGGCAGGCTCGGGGGACCATATGGGATGCCAGGATTCCAACCAATGAACTTTTGCATGAAAGGCAAATGTCTTACCTCCATGCTATCTCTCTGGCCCTAAAATCGATTTTTTTTTTTAAATTATGAGAACAAAGATGCAAAGAAAGAGGAGAAGGTAAAGTTACAGTGGAAGGACAATCACGCATAAACAGAATTCACATAAGTCCCCTTGCTGATATCTTAACATTGAACTTTCAGCCAAAGAATATAAGAAAAATAAAACAGAACCCATGTATGATTGCTTTGTCCCTCAAGTCCCCAGATTGTAATACATATTTCTTAGCAGCACATCAAGCATTCTAATGCCATAAAAGTTATGTAACTCCTTAAATATTGAAGGCATAGTACTTTTTTACATTTCCATGCATATGCATATTAGTTTAAGTTAGCCTCAAAAAAAGTGGGTGTTTTTTTTTAAGGATAAGAGTCAAAGGAGCACAGTTAAAACGGCGTTAGAGTGGCAATGATTGTTTGCATCGGCCCACCAAAATATGGGGGTCATGGAAAGGAAAATCCTTGGCCTAAATACAAGGGGCCAAACCCCTGAAGTTTCCTGGCATAAGACCAACTCTAGGCTTCAGGCATACTAGATTGCCCAATCCAAGTCATTGCCTGTAGTGCCAACACAATTTTATTTACCACGCTGCCGCTGTTGTTTTGTTTTTGTGTGCTTAGGGTATATCCCTAGGAATGGTATAACTGGATCATATGGGAGCTCAATTTCCAGTTTTTTGAGGAATCTCCATATTGGTTTTTTTTTTTTTTTTATAAAGACTGGACTAGATTGCATTCCCATCAGCAGTGAATGAGAGTTCCTTTCTCCCCACATCCCTGCCAGTACTGATTGCTTTACTTTAATGACATTTAGAAATGTGCCTTAGGTTTTATTTCTTCATCGTTTGTTTGTTTGTTTGTTTGTTTGTTTTGTTTTCTTGGGCCACACCCATTTGATGCTCAGGGGTTACTCCTGGCTAAGTGTTCAGAAATTGCCCCTGGCTTGGGGAGACCATATGGGACACCGGGGATCAAACCGTGGTCCTTTCTTGGCTAGCGCTGGCAAGGCAGACACCTTACCTCTAGTGCCACCTCGCCGGCCCCAGGTTTTGTTTCTTTGTGCTATTTATCTCACTTAGTATCTGCTTATCCTAAAATTATATTTACAAATACATTCCAAGTGACATACCTTTTAAAGTTAGGTAGCTATTCAAAAAGTATCATTTCTTTTAGTGAGTTAAAAGAAAAAAGCATCTTTTTTTGAATTCATTATAAACTTAAAATACTCTGTCTTTAACATCAGAAAAGAATTTGAAAGAGTGAAAAGAGCTGAAGCTGGCATACATTTAATTGATTATCCACCTTGCTCTGATTCCACTAACCTTTACAAGAACAGACCATGTCTTTCTCCTCTCAGAAAGCCTCGCTGAGCCTTTCTTTTTCATAGTAGACACTTAATGGTTGGTAATGTTTGAATATGTGAATGAATTAAAGCTATTAAATGAAAACCAGTAGATTCTCTTTCAGGAAGATTGCCTTTACTTCGTTTCAATTAATATATTGTAGGTATATGTATTTATAGTTAGGCAAAGCACAACTTTTGAAATGAAAACTTGTTTAGTAAGTTTCTGTAAATACAATAAGTCATTTTACTATAGTCTTTTTTCCAGACTGTTAATATACTGAGTGGAATGTTTTTTTTTTTTGTTTTGGTTTTTTGTTTTGGGTTTTTTTTTTTTTTTTTTTTGGCCACACCCGGCGGTTACTCCTGGCTGTCTGCTCAGAAATAGCTCTTGACAGGCACGGGGGACCATATGGGGCACCAGGATTCGAACCAACCACCTTTGGTCCTGGATCGGCTGTTTACATGGCAAACACCACTGTGCTATCTCTCCGGGCCCCATAGTGGAATGTTTTTTAATGGAACTTGTTTCCAAGTTGCAATGATTTGCAGCAGCAGTCTGAGAAGTCTGTTCCATCTTAGGAGGCTTGGACTTGAATGTCTATATACAAAAAGGGAAGAATTCCTTGTAGGGTTAGGTGACCTTTCACTTGTAATAAGATGTTTACTTTTGCATGCTTCCAGATGGTTTTTAATCTAAGGTTAAAAATCTTTTGATTGACTAGATTTCTATAATAGTTCCTTCCCTTGCAGGGGTCCTCAAACTTTTTAAACAGGGGGCCAGTTCACTGTCCCTCAGATCGTTGGAGGCTGGATTATAGTAAAAACAAAAACTACAAACAAGTCCCTATGCACACTGCATATATCTTATTTTGAAGTGAAGAAACAAAATGGGAACGAATACAGTATGTGGCCCGCAGACCGTAGTTTGAGGACCACTGCCTTAGGGTTTGGTCAGATTTATTGAAAAAAATCATAGAAAACAAACAATAAACAAAAAATATGGATTCAGTGGTAGTGTACGCTTGAGCAGAATAATGGGAAGAATGATGGTAGCTTGGTCAAATATAGAATTCTAGACTGAAAAATCATTTCCCTAATTATTCTTGATCTGTGTGTGTGTGTGAGAGAGAGAGAGAAAGAGAATAAGAGAGAAGTATGTACATACACCTTGTTTCTCTCTGATTTCCTTCTTTCCATCACTCCTCTGAAAGGTTTTACTATCTTCTGTTCTTAGAATTCTAAAATTTTCTATTTCTTTATTCCATTACTTATACTAGGACATCAGCAACTTTGTGCCAGGACTAAGGTTGGATGCATTACTCCCCAGCAGTGTTCGGGGGATCTGGGGTAACACTGGCAGTTCTTGGCCAGCTGGACAATCTAAACCAATTAAACTGCAAGGACCTCATAATGTGATGCTAGCTGGGCCTTGTAGTAGTGGGGATGCTGAGGGACCTCCAGGGCTATGCCTGCAGTGTCAGGGACTATGGTGCGAGGAATCAAATCCAGGCGCACACACCATTATTCTAATGGGCCATTCTTTTTTTTTTTTTTGGTGGTTT
>PVKC010045590.1:0-11397 GCA_004027635.1 Crocidura indochinensis | reverse complement strand
CCATGACAAGCCCTGAGAGCTGAGTACCCTTCATGTGCTAGAATACCTGCCAGAAGCTCTCAGTTGAAGGTTCCCTGCTTATTCTCTGTGGGTAGAAGCCTGGAAAATGCCAGTCGCCCCAGAACCCAGCATTGACAGCTCCTTCAGAGAGCAGTTGAAGAGAGCTGTGCCAGCAAGCCCTGCAGAGAGATTTGTATTTCTCCTGTTCACCAGAATGTATTATAACATCCTCTAAATACAGCAACCACTCATCACAACCCTGAGGCTACAGCTAAAATAGTATTCTTAACTCTATGAAGGCTTTGTGGTGGGCATGAAAAAATTCTTTTTTGGGGGGGGTCACACTGGGCAGCGCTCAGGGGTTACTCTTGGCTCTATGCTCAGAAGTCACTCCTGGCAGACTCGGGGAACCACATTGGATGCTGGGATTCGAACCACCAACCTTCTGTATACAAGGCAAATGCCTTACCTCCATGCTATCTCTCTAGCCCCATGAAAGAATTCTAATAGAGAGTTCTGTCTATATTGGAATGGAATGGTTTTTCTAGTCTGGCATGGGGTTCCTTCTGAACAGATCACCATGTGTAACATGCTTCTTATTTGGTATATATGAATATATAATAAAAATTGAATTTATATACAGTATGTTATCCATTTATGCACAACTTTTAAAGCAATCAATTTTGGAATATTTTTATCATCTCATAAAGAAATTCCATATTCAGTATGTTTACTTCCCAATCCTCTACATTTACAATCTTTACTCCTTACTCCTTTCCTAGGTAACCCCACTATTCTATCTTCTATACCTATAGATTAGCCTATAAGGGACAATTTATATAAATGGAATAAAATACTATCACAGATAGTACTTTATGTCTGATTTATTTCACTTTGCATAATGGTTTCAAAGTTAATTCACTCTGTACCAGATATTAAAATTTTAGTTCTTTTATAGTAAATGCTATTTTATTACATATATATTGTTTTGTTTATACATCATCAGTTGAAATACAAACTATCTCCACATTTAGGCTATTATAAATATTGCAAAGGAACTGAGTGATAGTACAGCAGGTAAGGAGTTTGCCTTGAATACTACCAATTTGGGTTCAATCTCGGACATTCCATATTGTCCCTTAAGTCCACCAGCAGTGACTCTAGAGCATAGAGCCAGGAGCAGGCCCTGAGGACTGCTGACTATGGCCTATAGCTATGGTAAACATTTGGTATAGGTTTTGTGTAGACAAGTGTTCATTTCCCTTGGATATGAACCTAGAAGTAGAATTTTCTAGTGCAGTTTTTAATATCTCTTTAACACATTGACCCCAGTACAGCAACTTGTGTCAATTAAGCCACATCCTCGTAGGAACAACCAGTTCATGTGTGTGTGACAACATCATCGTGTTAGTCATTTAAGGAAGTAACTGCCAGGCTGTTTTACAAAGACACTATCACATTTTATATCTACACCAGCTGTGTAAAAGGACAGTCTTTCAATTGCATTGTACAACTATAACTTAATGTTTTACTCTTTTACCCATTTTATTGACCTCATCACTGATCTGTGTTTTGAAGGTGTGAGCTCAGTTTTTAAAGATTTTTAATAGATACATACAATATGATCTGAGATGTCTGACTTCATTTAGCATAGCACCCTCAGGGTCATCCATGTTTCCTAAATAGATTTTCTTCTCCTGACTGAAAATCCCATAGTATATGGTTCTGTACTACTGCATACTATTTCAGTTAATAAACCATATATATGGCTTAGGAGTCATTCAGCTCAGAAATAATGTTGCTTTAGTTCAGAAAAAATTAGCTTATTTCAGAAAGATTAAATTTCTCATTAGAAAAGTTCTGATGAGGAAAATACAATAAGAGCTTCTATGGTTAACTAAAAGTGCTCATTGACAAAGATATTCTTGTATGCTGAAATTATTAATACCAGATGATGTCTGCGGGACAGGTGTCCATGGCTTGAAGTTAAATCAGTAACCTATTTATCAAGAGGCATCTGTTGGCCTTCACAGTCAACTTTCTCTATGACCTTGGACCACTTATTAGATCTTCTAAACCTCCTGCTCTTCCTAGTAAACTGTAAATGATCTGCAGTTTTATAAGACTATTACCTTGGTGTCACTGGCTTTCTGCTGATGGTGGTTGTGTATGAACCTGAGGACAGAGAAATTTGAAAGCAATAGTGATAAATTCTAACAGTAAAGCCACAGTGGAGATTGTTAAAAATATCCAGGTTGAAACTTTTTATTTTGTAGATAGAGCTTAGGCCATTAAATAAATACACCTAGCCACACATAGGCAAGGGGCATAAGTGGTCATATATAGCTTATTGAGTAAGGATATTTATATTTCTATAGACATTTAATTAACTCCCATTTTTCCTAAACCCAGACAAATTAAATCCAAAATGTTGATTTTATACTTAATTTTTTTTTTTTTTTGGTTTTTGGGCCACACCCGGTGATGCTCAGGGGTTACTCCTGGCTATTTGCTCAGAAGTCACTCCTGGCAGGCACAGGGGACCATACAGGGAACCGGGGGATCGAACCGCGGTCCATCCTAGGTTAGCACAGGCACCTTACCTCCAGCGCCACCACCCGGCCCCTATACTTAATATTTTATGCTGAACAGAATACCACTTCAATGAGGATAAGGCAAATTTCCAGAGCCTTTATGTCGATAATTCCAAATAAAAACAGAATTGTGCTGACGTTTAAGCAGCACAAGTTAGAGTACCTTTGAAATCATTAAATTTCAGTTGGTCCAAAGACTGTGTTAAGTCTACATTGAAACAATTTTATGGGCTATATACTATGTATTATATATGTAATTATATAACCATATACCACATAACTTACATATCTCTACTCCCCACTATATGGTGACATTTTCTCTAATCACATGGAATAAGTATTCTTATTTTATGCTATTTTAGTAAGGTATTTTCTAGAGGCCGGAGCAATAGCACAGCAGGTAGGGCATTTGCCTTGCACCTAGCCAGAAACCTGGGTTCAATTGGGTCCAATTTCTGGCATCTTATATAATCTTCCAAGCCTACCAGGAGCAATTTCTGAGTGCAGAGCCAGGATTAACCCCTGAATGCTGCTGAGTGGGTGTCCAAAACAATAATAATGATGATGATTATGATGACATAATAATATAATCATAATAATGTCTTATTTATCTGAGTTTCAAGATTAAGGTCAAGATGCTGAGAGCTTCCTAGTTGTTGGTATAACACACTCCAGCATAACAGGCAACTCAGATAAAGAGAAATGATGTCCAGGAAGGTCAACAAATGATTTATGAGAAGTGGGAAAGAGAGAGACAGCAGCCCCAGAAGGAAATCTACTGCTTTCTTTCTCCCTGTCTCTGCCACCCTGGGACTGATACAGTCTGCAGTGAGCAGACTGGATGGCACATCCCACCAGCCTCACTAGGCAGCCTTCAAGTCATACATGACATCTACATATTGTTCCCAGTATGGAACTTAATCCCCACCATCTGAGATTTTTCTCAGGGAGCCATGGACTCAGACTGGACCAAACAATTTGCTCTTTACAGGAAAAGGAAAGTCAGTCCTAGATCCAGCCCTGGTCTTTCAGGTTCATTGCCTTCCCTTACAGAAAAGAATTTCAAGAACAGTGAAGTAAAAACAGATTTTATTCAGAAGTACTGAAGAAAGGGAGGGGAAGAATAAGAAAGAGAGAGAGTAGTGAATAATATGCTCAAGAGAGAGTAAAACCTCTCCAAAGGCACAGAAAGCCCAAGCATGAAAGACCACATCTCAACAGGGGAGATACAGGCATCATGTTTGTGCAGACATCACAATCATCTGCTGGAAACAACACTTGTACACTTCTTTCTACCTTGCTGAATTTTATAGGGTTTCTCCCTACCTTCCCCACATGGGGCTTCCTCCCTAAGTAAGAGTCTTGTTGTTAGGGTGGTTGCCAGGGGATAATTGATGATCTTTGATATTTCTTTCCTGGCCTTTCTTCCCAATGGAGCTTTACTTGGTAAGGGGCCCATCAGCTTCCTTCTTTGGGCCTGTAACATCTCCAGGTGAAACTCTTATCAAAGATTAAATAACTCTTTCAAATCCCATCTCTTGGTTTTATTATATTCCAAAAACTCATTGCTTTGGAGGTTCTTTCCCTATCTGCCTGTCTGCTTCAGGAAACATTTGACAACGGCTTGCATAAATTGCCAGTTTTTCTCAATAACAAATTCTTTTTTATGATACCTTCTAAATTCAGTATATTACATTATCAAGGGCTAGGAAAGTAGTAGTAAAGTTACAAATGAAGTATTATGGGGGAAAGCTGGAGTGATATTCAGCAGATAAAGCATTTGCCTTGCACATGGCTGACCCAGGTTCAAACCCTGGTATCTCATCTAGTTCCCTGATTACCACCAGGACTAATTCCTGACCACTGCTGGGTATGCCTCCCCCACCCCCCCCAAAAAAAAACCCTAAGAAAAGAAATCTTGTGCCAAATTCTATATTTTGTCCTTTATACCTCATTTAAGATTCTTCATCAATGGATTTGGTATCATGACATAACCATTTCTTAATTACCTACTGATATCTCCATAAGGAGTAACATTTCTGACATTTTATCACTATGGCTAAATCCATATTTTCTTCTTTTAAAATGTATGTGGACAGCCAGGTAAGCAATAAAAAGTCAAAGTCAACACAAGTGGACAACTAATCCATGTAATTAAATGGGTGTGGTGCTGCAATTATGAGCTTAGAAAATAATTATTAACAGTACTGTAAATTATAGCATCACATTTAATAATTTTTAATTCAGAAATAAATTATGTGTGGGAGCATTGTGAAGGAGGAATTTTAATTCTAAGCAACATTACCTGTGGATAAAAATACAGAATGTAGGGCCCAGGAGATAGCATGGAGGTAAGGCGTTTGCCTTTCATGCAAAAGGTCATCGTTTCGAATCCCGGTGCCCCATATGGTCCCCCGTGCCTGCCAGGAGCAATTTCTGAGCATGGAACCAGGAGTAATCATCCCTGAGCACTGCCGGTGTGACCCAAAAACCAAAAAAAAAAAAAAAAAAAAAAAGAATACAGAATTTAAGAGCTACATGAGTACTGTCCGAAGTGAAAAATGAAAGAGCTATGTAAACCAAAGACATTTGAAACATCCACCACTAAAAATAATATTGATATAGTGTAGGTGATGTAGTTACAACAGTATTAACATTATTCCCTTTACACTGTCCACCTCTTTACCACCCACTATCTGGTAAATTGATTTTTCTAATCTAAGGCCATGGATTTGTTATTGTTCAATACTTCTATTATTTCCCTATAAACCACTGATGAGGAGTATGAGCAGTAAAATAGCCAGTAATGCATTTGCCTTATATGTGACTGGCCCAGAGGTTCAATCCCCAGCATCCCTCATGCTCCTCTGAGTCTGCCAGGAGTCATCCCTGGACACCACTATGTATGGTCCAAAAGAAACAAAAATAAAATACGTGAGATTATGTAGTTTTGTCCTTCTTTCCCTTGCTTATTTCACTTATTACCTTGATATCATTAGTACAGGGAACTGTAAGATTTTACCACTGCTGAGTAATGTTCATTGTGCATATCACCATTACTTTAAAGAAAGAACTCTACTGATGTCCCTTCATTCTGAATCCTACAATCATTCATTTGGATTTTAGCAATAGATTTCAGAGTAGCTAGCAAAATTCAGGCTCAAATATGATCATCTAGCTAAATAGTTTCATGACTAAATTAGCACAGAAATGCCTACCTTAGAGAAAAAACTTATCAGGAATTTGGACACAGATACAAAGCAGTAAAACATTCTATCTTTTTTGGTCCCCAGAGCTGGGATGAAATCACATGATTTAATCATTCTGCATCCATGTGGTTCCTCTGAGATAGGGCCAGATGTAACCAGAAGGATTTATAGGGTGTAAAATGCACAATGGATTAGAAAAGCATTTCTGTGCTCAGCCCAACACATTCTAAATCAACATCCCTTGAATGGACCAGAGCAATCCCTGGTTGGCCTAGCAGGGAGGTTGTCATGGCAACTGACAGGCAGAGCTGCCAGTGGAATGTGAATGCAGACAATAGAGTGATAAGATTGTGTATGGAGCAGTCGTCTACTCAGGCTGCTTTGGCCCAGGTACAACGCACATCAATAGGCATGGGGAATGTCACTGCATTTTATATCTTCTTATAATTCTGACATCTCATTTGAAATGTATCATGTCCTTTCCCAGATGATGGTTAAAAAAAAAATGAAAATACTGTGCTGCTAGATAACAGCAGCTCTGGAAAACTAATCAGCAGCTGTGGATAGATGCAGAGGTTATGCAAAGCCCTGGAGGGCTGTTAAGCTAACCGGACTCAGATTTGTGAAAGGAGGTTGAAGCATGTTTAAGTAGATCCGGTGATTCTTTAGTGCCACCTTGTGTCTGCTTACATACATACTGGAAGTTTCCTCAAAGCTCATTCTCCCAGGCTTTCCTTGGGCAGACATAGGAAAAAAGTTAGAACTGGATTCTGAGTATGAGTTTAGCAGATCCTTTTGCAGTAGAATAGGCATATAAAGTCTTCTAAGGCTTGAATTATTGGAAAATTACTTGCATCAAAATAAGGAAAGAAAGAAGTACAAATAATGCCAATTGTAGGAAAGATTACCAGGGAAATAAGGTAAATTCCTGTGGAGAGGAGATATTGGTATAATAAACAGCCTTGCTGTAAGGATTCTCAGTGCTGCCATTACTAGGTCTTGCAGAGAAGTTTTTAGTCTATTCAGACATGATAGCACAAATAATAAGAATAAGATACAAACTCCCTCTCTTGATAACTTTAGAACACTTGTTTTCAGTTAATAGGGTGCAAACTGCAAGTTCTAGCCTCTGAAAATCAGTTATACATAAGTATGATTTGACAGATGAAATTTTATTTATAATACCTATACGATTACTATTTATTTATTTATAGAAAGATAACAGTCCTACATTTCAAAGCAACCTACAAATCAAATCACCTTTCTGATAGTGGGTGAAACCAGTTGAAACCATTTGCCTCAAATGGCACTTTCTACCCCCTCTCAAATGAAACCTCTTATCACCATTCACAATTGTGAGCAAGTTTCATTGTCATTTTAGGGGTATAAAGTGACCATATGCTTCTATTTCTTCCAGGATTTGAATTTTTTGAAGCAAGTGCCAAGGATAACATTAACGTCAAGCAGACCTTTGAGCGGCTGGTGGATATCATCTGCGATAAAATGTCAGAGAGTTTGGAGACCGACCCAGCCATCACTGCCGCAAAGCAGAACACAAGACTCAAAGAAACTCCCCCTCCACCACAACCCAACTGTGGCTGTTAATGCCCCCCATGTGCTAGGCAGCTCCAGGGGGCTTGGTTGCCAACAAACAGCCTTTCTAAGTGATCGATTAGCCTTCAATGATACTGCCTAATAATCAAGGAAAATCTTTGATATCAAAGGCTCATCCATGTGTTCAGTTTGGGGGAGATTTCCCGTGTTAAATATGTGGCAAATATGTGATCTTAAGTTTGTAAAGACTAAAACATCTGGTATTGCATGTGATTTGTTATTTGTCTTTTAGGCTTTTTTTTTTTTTTTTTTTTTTGGTTTCTGGTTTCAACTCTGAAAAGCTACTGCTGGAACCTCTGAATATAATTTTACTACTAACTTTGTGCCATGGATTCAAGAGACATTATTTATAGTATGGACTGTAACCAAGAAATTGCTTGTGAGCACTGGGAAATCTCAGGATACATTATCTGCTTTACTCTTCATTGAAAACCAAGTCAAAATTATACTCATTAGGGAAATTTTCTTGGTTCCAGACACATTACAACTAAAGAAAGATGACTGTTTTTCAGTCTTAAGAAGACCATTATTACTAAAGAAATTGAAAGAAATCTTTAAATATTCTTGCTAAATATTTTTAAATATTTCTAAATATTACTATTTAGAAAACTGGAATTAGATTTAAATAAGCTGGGTTCTTTACCCAGGAGTGTTTTCCCCATTCATTAGAGGAAACTGGGTATCTATGTCACCAACCACTGTCACTTAGAGCTGGGCCTTTTTAAGAAGAGAACGGGCCCTGTCAAACAAATATGAAATTACCACACCTTAAAGTGGACCTTATCCTTTATCTTGGTAACCACCTCAAAGATATTTAAATAGATATCTAATTAAATACATTTTAAAATGCTAAACATTTTATTAGAAATTTTGTCCATGAAATTATTAAATATAGGTTTAGTGGGTCAGGTGTTATTTGTGAAATATACATCAATTTGAAGATATCTTTGGAGAATAAATGTCTATAAGTCAGGCATCTAGGTCATCTTAATTACAAAATAAAAACTATAAGATTGGAGTGGTGGTGGCAAAAAAAAATTGGGGCCAGAGCAATGTACCAGATCCCATGTTCAGTCCCCGGCATCCCATATGGTCCCCTGACCACCGCCAAGAGTAATTCCTCAGTGCAGAACCAGGAGTAACCCTTAGCATCTCCCACCTATGGCACACAAACAAAAACAAAAATAATATATGATCATTTGGTAGGTTTTAAATGTCATTTTTCACCATAATATGAACTAATTGGTAGTAAATTTCTACTTTGGCACTCTGCAAACTTTCGCCCCATTAAGTCTAAGCTTAATGTTAATAAAGAAACCAAGCATTGTTTTATTCCATATTTGTGGGGTAACCAACTTTAAAATAGCACAAAAATAAAAATGAAGGAAAAGAGGTGGGCTGAGGTAAGAAATAAAATTTGTTTGAAAGCAAATTTAGTTGCATAAGACTTGTTTTATGTGGCACTGTAATATTCCTATCACTGGACTAGCAGGTGGCCAGGATCAGTGATGTAACTATTACTCTCAAAGCCAAGAGAACCCTCTGTCCTCATTACTTGTCCTACTCCGTAAATTCATACAGCTATCAAGGGCTTCAGATATGCTATTTCAGATGGGTTTTGTTGTTTATTTTTATTTTGGGCCACACTCAACAACACTCAGGGCTTACTCCTGGCTCTGCTCTCAGAAAAAACTCCTAGCAGGGTTGAGGGATATTATACAATGCCACTTTCAAGGCAAATGCTCTACCTGCTTCTGTGCTATCCCTCTGGCCCTTCAGATAGTTAAGGAAGACCTTGTTAGGTGGTGTTTTTGTAATATGAAAAAAAAGGAAAAAAGAAAAATACAAAGCAAAGATTTGTTTTGCTTTCTTATAAACCACTTCATTGTAGATCTGGTTTCCAGTGCTCCTAATTAGAACAGTGATTAGAATATCTAACCCAAATAATGCTCTGTCAAGTTTACTAGAGTTCAGCTGGCTTGGTGCCAGTCAGGGAAGTATGATGCTAGTCAGCTCAAGTGTGTGGTTATGAAGGAACATTCTATACTTTCTCCCTTGGTCCTCAATACTAGTGATGGTCCATTCCCATCCTTGAATGACTTTCATTGAGAAGGTTTTAGTAATGATAGTTACAGATGAAATTTTTCTTATTCTGCTCTAAATCATGGGGATAGAGGACATTCTCCATTCTTAATCTCATCAAGAGATCCCAATAAAAAAAAAAAACTGGTCAAAAAAATAAAGAACCACTCCTGAAGTTAGTTAACTTCTGATGATGTCAAATGGGAAAATAAATTATAGCAGCACTGTAGCTGTTAGATTCCTCAAACGTTTTGACCTACATAACATAGGCTACCTCCTCCTCATGTCTACATCTGCCAAGAGCCTAAATATTCAGATTGTATTGTGGTATAATCAAGTCTTTAATAGTATATGCTTGTGTTGGTTAATTTCATTTTTTCTTCTAATATTTGACAGATAATTTGACAGTGTCTGCTTCCATTATGAATTTTTTCTTCAGTCACCTCATCTCAATACCCTACTCCTTCAATTAGTTTTAGTAACAAAGTTCAAATATTTTGATCAGAATTCCACCATGATCGTTGGTGTTGATACTTTTTATTCTTTTTACTGTTTAAAAGTTGAACTTGAATTTATTTCATTACAGTTGTCATGTCTGAGAATGCATCAGTATTTCACTTTGGGGTGATAAGGAAGTGCATGACATTTCCTAAATTTTAAGTGGCAACTTAAAAGTTAGCATCACAGCTATCGATTCCTAACAAAAACTGCCTCAGGCTAGTGAATCAGCCCATAGCTGCTGAACAATTTCCACTGAACAGTTTCTACAGAATGGACAAACTTTGAAAGTCTTGGTTGCTGGGTAAATAAGTGCTAATTTTTTCCCAGGAAGGGATAAATGCTATAATAGAAAGCTCCATTGTTTTATTATATTAAAAGGGAAGTTTAAATTTTACAGTTATAGGACTAATTATATAAGATACAAAACAAATATATTTCCAACATTATCTAAATGATAGTCCTTTCATTTATCATCTGGATCATTTCTAGAAATTAATTTAAACATCTTGCTTTAAAGACATCTCTGCTGAGACTAGACGATCAGGTGTGTGTGGGTTTTTTTTACAGCAGAATAACTTCTCTATTAACAATTTCTATGAAGCAACATTAATTTTGGACTATCAATAATCAGTAGGTTATTGCAGCATTTTTATCTAACATGGGTTTTAATGGACACAAAGGATATTCTTAATCACCCTTCAATCACTCCTGAGGCATCTGTAGAATGTACCCTGAGTCTACCAAACTATTCCTAGGCTGAAGTAGTAGTTGCATGAAAAAAATCTGAGTCTTTTTAAGAGTTGACTGAAACCCTTGAGACCACAACATGTTCATAATTTTCTTAGTGCTGTTGAAATGCTCTCAGGTATTTTTGGTGTGGCATACTTGAAAAGTGGCCTGTTATTCTAGCCGAAGAATCCTTTCTCTACATAGCAGTTGGTGTGACTTGGAGCCCTTCATTCCTTTGTGTGTAGACAATGTGACAGAGATCGAGAACCCTATGGCCTTTTGAGTTTTCCCATGAGAAATGCAACGTCTGTAGAGCTGCTTAGACATCCATTCCCTGTTTGTGTGCACTTTCCAGGCTCTACCAACTTGCTTGATAAAAGTGTTGTCTTTCTGATGAGCTGAACCAGGTAGCATTCATTAGATTCAGCTTTTTAAAGTCCTTTATATTCTAAGTGAATTTTTTACCACAGCCAATTAAAGACATACATACATACATACATACATACATACATGAATTTGCACAATTCAGTTAAAAGATGAAGTTTAAGAACAGTTAAGTGGGGCCGGAATAGTGGCTTAGAGCAGTAAGGTGTCTAACTTGCCCAAGCTAGCCTAGGACGGACTGCAGTTTGATCCCCTGGCATCCCATATTGGGTCCCAAGCCAGGA